>JAQFZQ010000258.1:0-39730 GCA_034696005.1 Glomeris marginata | reverse complement strand
CAAGTCCCATTCCAAGCAATTCCACTTCAGAGCAAAACACCTTGAGAATTCAGACTTATTCTCGTTCATGACTAATCGAATTCATGACTAAGCTGCGCCACCTTTCAAAGTGCACCCAGTAATATATGTCTATGGTGCACCGTTGTTAGGTGCAAAAACAAGATTTCACAACAGAAAACAACAAGGAACACTGACAACTTGCTAAATGCATCATATAATATTCGGATGGTTTCCATAAATACGAATAACGGCGAGAAAAAAATACTATTTACCTTTTTTTCCCCGATTCCGTTGCGGCGATTTGACCATTTTGACGACGATTTCGTTGAAATTTGCAGAATTTTCTCGCTGATTGATGTCCTCAATCGTTGTAAACAAGATGCAAGAGTTAATGGAAGCGATATTTGTCGAGAAAACGTCGAATCATCGTCGTAAACTTGGCGAAAAACGAACCGGAAACGGCGAAATTTCAAATCTTGCATCGAACGTCCGTTGGGAAAAGAACGCCGTGTTGCCAATCATCTGAGTTGAATTTTCCATAACTTTCCCAATAATTTGTCCTCAATCGATGTAAACAAGATGTAAGAGTCCATCACAGTGATGATTGATGAGAAAACATGGAGAAATCGCCGTAAATCTAGCGAGAAACTACACGAAACTGCGAAAAATTCAAATCGGCGTCGAATGTCCGTTGGAAAATGGAACGCCGTGTTGCCGATCACCTCGCAATGTAGTATTCGAAGACTGAAACGTTGAAATTTCCAAAATTTTCTTAATAATGTCCTTACTCGACGTAAATAAGATGTAAGAATCCATCACAGTGATGATTGATGAGAAAACGTCGAGAAATCGCTGTCAATCTAGCGAGAAACTACACGAAACTGCGAAAAATTCAAATCTGCTTCGAAATGTCCGTTGGAATGGGACGCCATGTTGCCGATCACCTCGCAATGTAGTATTCGAAGACTGCAACGTTGAAATCACGTTCAAATGTCTAAAATCAAACATCTTCCTTATTTACGTCCTCACTCGACGTAAACAGGATCCAGGAGTGCTTTGCAGTGATAATTGGCGAGAAAACATCGAAAACTCGCAGTAAATCCAGCGAAAATCTACCTGGAAACGACGAAAATTCAAATCCAGCATCGAATGTCCGTTGGAAAGAAGCGCCGTGTTGCCTATCACTTCGCAATGTAGTACAAACCGTTACCGCGTTGCCAGACACCGCAAAATCTAGTACAATGAAGGTTTTATCCCGTTTTTCAGGGTTTGAACGTTTGAAAAATAGCAAAACATAATAAAACATATAGTTTATTGAACTTTGATAATAGTGGGCAGATTTTGTTTATCAAGAAATTCTATTTCTCTCACATTGATGATAATACAAATGCTCCATCATCATGACGACCGCGATAAATGTCATGCAATAATAATTAACATTATAATAATAATAATAATAGCTCATTGAACGAGATATACAACAATATGTAAACTAAATCGTGCAGCAAACTTTTGCAAAGTCTTATTTATATATCTCATTCGTACAACATTTGAATCCGCGCGGTTATTCAAATTCTCTTTATTTCTCTAACAATCCAAGGGGTTTTATTTGTTGTATCTAGAGGCGCATTCCTGGTATATTTGAATATTACATACATCAGATAAAAGAACATTCACACAAATGATTGATATTTTTTATCCCGCGTAAAAACAATCGCAAGTCAAAAAACACGCCTTCAGATCACCGAGCCAGCTTTTAGATATTATACAAACTATATATAACAATAATATCGTCCCAAATACATACTGCAAAACCTGAACGCTTTCTCCATTTCAAAAAACCATTCCTTTCTAAATAACCAAATCCAAAATGCCTGCGTTCAACGACAACTTCGCGCGAGCCGATCTTCCGCGACAACCCGCAAACTTTGCTCAAACACTTTTCCTGGAACAAACTATTCAGTCTGGAATATCTTTACAATTATACAAATGTTCATTCCAGACATTTAAGTAAATGTTTTAAATCATTTTAAAGGGTTTTTGGGAACAAACCAATAGATTTCAAAGTAACCGCGTCCGTGAACTGGTACGTACTTCTCGTACCGCGGACAGGTAATTTAATTTTGGGGGAATGTTGGACATTCTGGAATAAAGTAATATCAAGATACTCACATGTATCTATAGTGTCTTACAAAGTGAAAACTTTCATTGGATGTTCACGCGCAAGGTTTGCCGCGTGAAGTTTGTCGCGGAAGTTTGCCGCATAAGTTAATTCTATAATATTGGGCAGGCATTTTGGATTCAGTAACGTTCATGTACCGAAATGCAACTACAGTATGAGCCATCAAAGAACGGAGCCTTGCAATTGAATACAAATCATTTGAAAAATGAACGAAGGGTTGAGCAAAAATGGCCGCGTCAACGTGACCGCAGTGAACACAACTGTATTTTTTGTCAAATAATCGCCCAAATTCTAGTAGTACAAAGACAGCCAATCTTGCCAACATTGTTCTTGGGTGTGTATTCCAACCGTATTTAACTCCATTTACCAAATAAAAATACCCTCCCAGCACGGATGACTAGGAACAGCTTTCGACAAAAGTTAGAAACCGAGATTTGGGAAATCTCGTTTGTAATTTATCTTTGAACATTTGAAACAACCTTATACCGGATTAATGTGTGGACCAGTCATTGTGCTTACTATTAAAATCGATATAAATTTAAATTTAATTCAAATAAAGTTTGACGTTACCGCGCGGCAACGCGCAAACTTTCAATTTTCTATCGGTTTCGCGGTTTAACCAAATTTTCATTAATTTCTTTTTAAAAAAATACAATCTTCTTTTACTGTTTATAACAAACAAGATTAATTGCAATGTGTTTTTCATCATTGTAGTGCTTCAATAAAATTTGGAGCATTAAAATCGGATTTTTCAGCGATACGTAAATAGGCCTAAAAGATAAATAATTGGATAAAAATCTTGAAATTTTGATTGGTTCACACATTAATCAGGTAAAAAGTGGAGCAATCTGCCTATATGTAGACATTAAACAGAGGTAGTGATTAGTATACACGGTGAACTATATAGATGAATACATTCAGTCATTCGCGATGCGCAAACCAACTTTATAAATTCACTATAGTAGTAATTAATTTGTATAATGTCAGTGGAATTCAGTGGATATTTATGGCTTAATTTTAATTTATTTTACGGTATTGTTAATATGAAATTCATTTGTTGTACAAACAGTAAAAATGTATAGCGATTCGGACCGGCTTGGCACTGTTAGACGCTAATATAAACTCTCTACTGGAACAAGTACTTAATTAATTTACACATATAGCACTGTGTACTGTATGATATTCAGGTGAAATAATGAGTGAATTAACATAAAGCACTGTGTAGTATATGATACTGAAGTGAACTTATGAGGAAACGAAATATTTCCGCGACAAAACGTCGGATTTTTATGTGATAAGAACACATTGGATTCAATATGAAAAGAACATTAAATGCACTGTGTTCAATAGCAAAGAATATTATTTCTTAAGTGCAGGTGGAAAAAGTTTGCGTAAAAGTTTTCTTCGCGCGGAGCTGCGGAACGGTCAAAATGCGGTCAAGAAAAATTGAAAATATTATTAAAAAATTGTGATGTTTCTTTCCTTTAATGGGAAATAATAACCCAAAGTGCTTAAGAAATTTGAACAAGTTTTACTTTTACATATATAGGTACAAACTGCCTACAACTATTCCGTACGTTGTCGCGTACATTCGGGTTCGGTGAAAGAACGCGACTTTCCAAGATTTTCTTTGGGAAATTCTAATATAATACAACAATATCAGAGAATATTACTTAATAGCAATTGAATTGTATAAAATATAAGGTTTTCCAGCATAAGAGAACCTCCTAACTTAATTACCCCCACATAACTTTAAAGGTGAACTGACACGGTTTTGTAAGGTACCCTGAAAACTACGCGACGAATAACCATGAAGAAATAATCTCTGTGGAAATTAGTAAAAAAAAAGTTATGAGCTCTTAAAGTTCGAGGGATAATTAAGTTAGGAGGTTTGCCTTTTGATGGCCGAACTCCTATCGGACAAAACAACGAAGAAAATCATCGAAGAACGCAGGTATTATTACAAAATATCAGTGGAAATTAGTAAAAGAAGTTATTAGCAAATAAAGTACACTGGGGTAATTAAGTTAGGAGGTTCACTTATGCTAACCAACCTCCTATCTGTCAAACTTTAAGTGCTAATAACTTTTTTACTAATTTCCAGAGATTTTGTCGCGAATCTTTGTTTTTTCGCGTATGTCGCAGGTTACCTTATTACAAAACCTTGTCAGTTCATTTTTAAAGTTCAAGGGGTAATTAAGTAAGGACGTTCAGTTAACCTTTAATTCATTGTCTGTATACTCTGTACACTTGGAAACATAATCTCATATGGTTTGTCGCGAACAGAGTTATCCGCGAATGGATTCACAATTTTCTTAATTTCCATTTTTCCTTCAATTCTAACAAGAAATATATTATGTACAGTGAAGTTTATGCTATACAAGAAAATACAATTCCAGTGTTAGCTGACTTATTAGAATCTCCCAAAGAAAATCATTTCTTTACGCGCTTTACGAAACTGAATTGAACTCGGACCACCCGGTTTATATATGTAATACTAGTATATGGCAGGTGGTGGCTTGTACTCAAGGTAAAATGGCGAGTAGAAGTGGTTTTTACATAAAGACAGACAGAAAAGTTCACTTGAAAAGATTATTTTGCTTGCGGTGGCAAAAAAAAAAATGGCGGGGAGAGGGGGTGGTGGAAAAAGTTACCATATCGGTTATATTAATATATATAATCGATATGAAAAACAACAGCTCACAGCTTATGTACAAGCTTGCTCCTGAACAAATTGCGAAGAATAACGTGGCGTAGAGCAAGTCTTAAAATATATATATATATATATATATATTTATGTATATGAATACGAAGTTGTAACACCGACAAAGAAAAACAAAAAGGATTTGTACTTTCGCTCTACAGTACTAGGTTCTGTGACAAATCCTCAAATGAAAACCTGCTAATCTCCAGAAGCCAACCGAGAGATTACAAAAACGTGAAACGTGTTCCGCGTTTGTCCGCGTCGCGCTAAATTCCCTTAAAACTTTTAACTCCTCAAGTTAAACCATCATATCTCATTATTAACCTAGTATAAACCTTCATTTCCATGTAATATATCTGCTAATTTAAATTTAAATTAAAAAAAAAAACTATACTGAAATCGCGGTCAAAGTTGCACTAAAAGGGGAGGGGCAAATGGGAAGATGAGCCATTCGGCCAATGAGGGAGAAGTTATAAGGTGTTAGGGAGTGGCTAGTAGAGATAAGGAACGCCTAATAACATCCTACATACTTCCCCATAGTTCAGAGGAAACATTTCCCACCATTTATTTCGTTCACTTCTTTCGCCGTGGTGCAACTTTGAACGCGTTTTGAGTATATACACATTGAAACTTGTCTACTGTGGAATCGAGCAAGTGACAAGGGTAATTTATCTATCATATATGCTGTTTTTCATCGAAAAAACAGTTTGAAAATCAGTACTATACTGAAAAATTTTACTATACTGAAAGTGCGGCCAAAGTTGCACCAAAAGGGGAGGGGCAAAGGGGAAGATGAGGCCTTTGGCGAATGAGGGAATAGTTCTAAGGTGTTAGGGAGTGGCTAGTAGTGACAAAGAATGCCAAACAGCATCAAATCTACTCTCCCATTGGTCAGAGATCACGGTTCCCCCCAATTTAACTCACCCATCGTGGTGCAACTTTGAATGTGTTTTCAGTATATGTTATGTTTAAAATCTCAATTTTCCCAATATAGTTACTTTGTATTAATTCTTATATTATGCAAGACAAATTATTCGTTTTTCCACTATAAGCAAGTTGAATTTTTACTTTTTTTACGTGCAAAGGTCCGAAATATCTCTATTTCATCTACGTTTCGGAAGTACGTAAGGATATCGATGATATGAACCGTAAGATTGACATTTTTAAGCGATATTAAGGTGATTCTGTAGACATGTTTCCACAGTAGACAGGTTTGAATGTATTAATTTCAATAAAACTTTGTTAAAACTTTGCTCCGATCGCTTTACGAAGCGACAAGACTTCGTTTTAGTTCGCGGCAATTTTGTCGCTAGTCTGGGACCGAATAACCTGGAATCCTGTAACAATACCAGTCTAGAATTGTAAAACTAAACAACATTTTCAACCATATATTATCAATCCAAACGGGTTGGTTTGTTTGCGCAGTCGCGCGAATGAATAACGCGGAACACGTTTCAAATGACCCCGCGTGCTTCTTCCGAGTTCCTTGTCATTTACAATCTTGGCATTCTAGCACTTAGAATTGGGAACGGTTAGTTTAGGGTCTACATGAGATATCCTGCAATTATAACCGTACATTTGGAGCTATATACAGTATAATATAGCGTATCGGAGACGGATCGATGATGCGGAAAGTAAATTCGGGGGAATTTCTAGCGACGGTGTCAGGTACTGAGTTTGTTTCCGTTATAATTATAATATATGAAACATGTTATTCTCAATTTTAAGAATGAGAATATGGTTTGTGGTAAGTAGAAACCAGCCAATGACAAAGCTTGGAAAGAACATGTTCTCGGGGAAGCGGTCGGCAGGGAAATTGTTTCGCGCAAATTCGGCAACGAAGCGCGATCAAATTCTGTTATGTATTATTACAAAGAAGTCAGTTGACTTTAAAAAAAGCTTTAAAAAGCACAAAAATCAGGTACTGGAAAGTGTTCAACTGTCTGCAAAATATTCCAAGCCAACGCGGTTTTCTTCGGCAAAGCGTGAAAGAAGCAAACTGCTCGTATCGCAAAACCTCTTCTCGATCCGTAACATATAGAACTCTGTTGAGATTGCAGCACCGGAAACGGAAACAACGAACTACTTTTTCTAATATTTCTCATCATTTTTGTACACTAATTAAAGCCTGTTTTCCATAAATAACTGCGTTTTTATCTGTATTTTTAAAGTTGTGCTGCGGAGGAATGAAACGTATATTAAAGTGAAACGCCAGAAGGCGTGGCTAAAAGAGGAAAACGCCTACTTCCGGTTGCTAGAAATAATAAACACATACATTGAAATGTAACAGTTAATTATTACAGGTGAAATGACATGAGCAGTATAAAAGGGTCATCGAGCGCCGGAAGTGACGTCATGCCACAAAGCAGGTGGGCGTGGTCAATTTTTGCCCTTCTGTGATTGGTTGAATCCCAGCTACGTGACATCACCGGAACATGGAGGTGCCTGTTAGCTTCGGACAAGTACTGAATTCAACCAATCACAGAAGGGCAAAAATTGACCACGCCCACCTGCTTGCGGTATGACGTCACTTCCGACGCTCCATAAAGCTGAGAGGAGCAATTGCATCAATTTTACCAACAAGTTCCTGTCTTTTAGGGAACATCAAACTATGCAAACAGTGGGAAAGGAACCGGAAGTAGATTGTTTTTTTGGGAGTTACCCTAAACAAGAGACCTGGATCAAATAATCAAATCCTGTTAGGAGCAATCAGTTGGGTTTTTATCAAAATAATCGATTAGTTACTACACTTTAAATGTAAATGTTTGCGAAAAGTTGCCGTCGCGGACATCACGGGTTCCTCCAACCGCTTTCATGGAAAACAGGCTTTAGTTATTACTTAATCAGTTAGTTACTAATCACCCAGAGATTGTTTTAGAACAATAAAAAGTCTCATAGTTTTGTAATAAAACGAAACAAAATGAGAATATAGCAATGACATCCCTGAATTTGTCGCGATGCGCGCGGCGTTCAAAAAACCAACAAAATTAACTCTATCTAATTAACATGCCTAACGTTATTAATTACATTCGCATAGCGAAGATTAGTCTCCGCCTACTCGATATATTCTAGATCGAATTTGCATAATTTAGAGGAATATTTGAATATACGGCGCAATCTCCCAACTCGTGAAAACTCTTCACGCAACACTCCATATTCAACAATTTCTACAATTTCTAATTCTCCCCGCATTGTTCTCAAACAAATCTTCTTTTTGATTGAATCAAAGGGCATTATGGGACATTTTTTCATCCCCCTCTTTTACGAGGAGGATCCGCAGAGCTCAAAATCGAGGCTTAATCCGTCCCGCAAAACAAACCGCGACAACCGTAGAACTTGGAATTAAACTTAAAATAAGTGGGATAAAAGCTGCACAACAAATTCAAATGTACTTTACTGACTTGGAAAAGAGTTGGCAAAAACCCGGGTTTTATAATACGCAAACATTGCTGCAAATTACGGTAGCGTAAAATTGAATCGCAAAGATTTTCAACGCAATTTTGGGATTTATTTATTATCAAAATGCAAAAT
The DNA here is from genome assembly GCA_034696005.1 of Glomeris marginata. Classification (NCBI taxonomy): domain Eukaryota; kingdom Metazoa; phylum Arthropoda; class Diplopoda; order Glomerida; family Glomeridae; genus Glomeris; species Glomeris marginata. The sequence goes on along the minus strand of JAQFZQ010000258.1, from coordinate 31,313 downwards.
ATTGGAAATTTCTAAATGAATGTTTATTATAAATGAATGTAAATGGGATTTAGTGAATATTTTAAATTTTAAAAACTAATTTTGCCAACTCTTTCCGAGAAAAATCAGCGCAGTGCATCTCACAACACGTTCACGCGGGACTTCTCGCAAAATAACCAAAGTTTCGATTCTGAGATGAATGGAAAAGAGATTCAAGTACAAACCAAAACGTTTTTCCTTAATTTTCCATATATTTTTTGTAATTTATTCTGTATTTCAATTTAAAACAAAATATTTTAAAGAAAATACAAATAAATTACCGCAAAGTTTTGTTTGATTTTCACTCGTATCATTTTGTATTTAAATACTATATCGAATACGGCCAGATACGAGGTTAGCTAGCATAAGTGAACCTCCTAACTTAATTACCCCTTGAACTTTAGGAGCTAATAATTTAATTTGTGCTAATTTCCATAGAAATGTTTTCATCGTGGTTATTCTTTATGAAGGTTATTTTTCAAGATACAGTACCAAAGAAGTCAGTTTACATTTAATTTTGTAGGGGTAATTCAGTTAGCAGGTTCACATTTGCTGCTTAATCCTCCAATCTGGCAAACTTCAAGTGTTAATAATTTTTGTACTGTAATTACAAATAGATTACAACGCAACACTTGCTTTTTCACCGGCAATGCTCGAAGGGGTAATTCATTTAGAAGGTTGGCCGACCGGTTTAAAACAGAAATCTTTCATTTGTACCCGAATCTCTTTCCCAAAATCCACCTTAGAACCTCTTAGTAGAGCTCTTTCCCTGCTTTCGCACACGAAGGGCCACGCGACCGGCTACGACGGCCCGCCCCGTAACGGGACGGTCCGCATTTCCACGGTAGCCAGGCCGGACAGCGAGAAGGAGTGGCTAGTTTGTTTCAGGCTGCCTATGGATCTCACTCAGATCACGTGATCAATCACCGGTTGCCTGCGCACAAGTGGAAGATGCCGACGGAACCATCCGCGGCGCGAACCTCACCTCGCCGTTGTTCGCGGACTTCCCGCCGGACTCCGCCCTTCTTCTCAGCTGTCCAATCTCCTGCTGTAGATGCTGAAGCTCCTCCCCCATCGCATCTATCTTAGACCGGAGGTGTTCGTTCTCACCTGGCAGGTTAACCTGGCACGCGGTGTCCGCGCGGCTCGCGCCGTCCTCTTCGGGTTCCTCTTTGACGGTGACCCCGCGGTGCCAAGTGTCCACCGGTTGGTTCTGGGTGGAGTTTGGTGGCGTTGCGGTCTGCGAGGAGCAATTGGGGCAGTTTTGCTGGACGGTGTTGAGTCGGTCGACTTGAAGGCGGAGTTGGGATGACTTTCGGTGCCACGCGTCGCGTTCGACGCACACGCGTTCAACTTCTTTCCTCAGTTCCCTCTTCGATTCCGAAGCTTCTCGAAGGCGATCCTTCTTCGATTGTCGAACTCTTTTCAGTTCCTGGAATTGATTTACAACATAATAATTAATTTGGTATTTATATTAATTATATTTAGTTTAAAAGTGTTCAACGATGTGCCGCGTAATATCACCGGTGAAATTACAGGCAAATGTATCATTTAAATATGAAATTACACGGTATTCCACATAATACAGTTAAAGTTATTAGCTCTTAAAGTTGGGGGGTAATTCAGTAAGGAGGTTTGCTTACACTTGCCAACCTCCTATCTGGTAAAACCATGAAGAAGAGTCATGAATGAAGTAAGTGTTACTACAAAGTCTAGTGGAAATTGAAAAAAAAAGATATAAGCATTTACAAGGGGTAATTAAGTTAGGAGGTTCAAATATGCTAACTCAGCCTTCTATCGGACAAAATAATGAAGACAATTACTGAAGAAAGTTAAGTTTCATTACCAAATCTCTGTCAAAATTAATAGAAAAGGTTGTTAGTATTTAAAGTTGGAAGGGGTAATTAAGTTAGGAGGTTCGCATATATAACTTAACCTCCTATCTCGTAAAGTAATGGAGAAAAGTCATGAATAATGTGAGTTTTGTTACAAAATCTCTGTGGAAATTAGTAATAAAAAGTTATTAGGATTTAAAGTTAGACGGGGTAATTAAGTTAGGAGGTCCAAATACATATATACTTTAAACTTTAAGTGCTAATAACTTTTTTTTACCAGTTTCCACCGAGATTCTGTTTCGGCCAATTGATTTCTTCAATGTTTTTCTTCATTCAGGTTAAGTTTCAGGGTACCTTACAAAACCATGTCAGTTCACCTTTAAGCTATTGAAAACCCCGTGATATTTCAAACACAGTGAATGCTTTAAGGATCTTAAAGCCAGGCAAACCTGTTGGTACTCGGTCTTCACTTGCGACGCGACGGCCACGTGTCGCTCGAAGTTCTTCCACATGAGAGAAGCCTCTTGGAGGATCTTCTCCTGGACACCGCTGGACAGACCTTCCTTCTTTAAAACGGCCCTTAGCCTCGTCAGCGGTTTCCCAAGGTCCATGTAACATTCTTCCTCTCCGTCCGCCAGGAAAGGCTTCGCGTCCCGCTCTTCCTCCGCTTGCGGCGACAAAACTGAAAACGAAACACGAACACCTTTAATCCATTATAACACAATTTCAATGCAAAATACATTTACCCCTTACTATAACAGCATTCACTATAAGAGCATTCTCTCCGTTATTGGCACATTTACACCGAAATTTTATTTCACGCGGTAACGTTCCAACCTGTCGCTGTATTTTATTTATTTTATTGTCCCTATCAATCATTTCTCTATAAAAGCCTTAAAGGTGTACTGACAAGGTTTTGTAACTTACCCTGGAAAGTGTGTAATTCTATAGAATTGATTCCAATAAAACGATTGGCGCAAACAAATGTTTTTTAAAAATTGTTAAAAGAAAGTTACGAGCAGTTAAAGAGGGCGTCACGGAAGGACGGTGTCAAAGTGTCCAATGAGGCAATAATGCTTCAAATGGGCTCAAATTTTCAGACAATGTTCCTAAATAAGTGGCAATCAAATGCTAGTCTTTCCAGGGTATGTTGCAAAACCTTGTCAGTTCACCTTTAACAGCCTCTGACACAAATATCCTGTTGCTTAAATTAAAGCTGTTATAACGGGCTTTTATAACAGAAAGCTCTTAAAATGGGCTCTTATAACGATGTTGTTATAGGTTTTAAAGGCTATTTCAAAGAAAACAAGGGATTTTATAGGTTTTATAGGCTATTTCAAAGTTTAGTTTAGTGTCCCAGGATCGTTTTCAGTGTTTCGTACCACGTGCCGGCGACTCGGCATCGAAGGTGCTGTCGGAGAAGGTCTCGTCGGTGTCCGTGGACAGCTCGATCTCCGAAGGGTATCTCTGTTCCACTTGGGTTTGGTGTCGGTTGTTTTGGCCCGTTGAACCGGAAGTGGCAGTGGTGCCACTGGTGGTGGCCGTTGCGGTGACGGTGGTCTGCGGAGATTGGCTCGCGGCGCAAGGTGTACACGGTGACGCGGACTTGTGGCATGCGGTCGCGCGACCGGTGGTCATCGCGCCGGCTGCCACTTTGCTTCTGGAATGTGGCAGGACGTTCTGGGCAGCTTTCTGGAGGGCCTGGATTTGAGCAGATGGTGGTGCCAGAGCCACGTTCGGTTGGTAGTGACGTTCGAACCTGCCGAATGAAACGCAATGTAGTACATTGTACGTAACAAATGCACGGTCCCCACCCAGCGCAATTGAAAATATAGGTTTTTATAGGTTTTATATTGCAAAATATAAGTTTTAATTTCAAAAAATATAGGTACTAGGCTTTAAATGTATAAAAATGTTTTAAAATTCCAAATATTGCTCTTTACAGTCATTTGATTTTAAAATACAGGTTATAAATATCAAATTATAAGATTTCATTGGTTTTAATCTTCAAATTACAGATCTTTACAGGTGTATAGTTGCAAAATATAGGTTTTTACAGGTTCTAAATTACAAAATATAGGTTTTAAGTTCCAAAATATAAGTTTTTATAGGGTTAATTCCAAAATATAAGTTTTTATGGTATTTAAACTTTAAAATATATAGATTTTGTTTCGAAATATTGATTTTAGGTTTCAAAATACAGAAATTTAGTTTCAAAATACAGAAATTCAGTCTCAAAATACAGAAATTTAGTCTCAAAATACAGAAATTTAGTTTCAAAATACAGAAATTTAGTCTCAAAATACAGAAATTTAGTCTCAAAATACAGAATTTTAGTTTTAAAATGTAGAATGTTAATTTTAAAATGTAGAACTTTAATTTCAAAATACAGTTTAGATTTTAATTTCAAAATATAGATTTTTATAAGTTTCGAATTTTGAAATACAGGTTTTGGTAAGTCATAAAATAGTTTACATAATTAACCCATACTTTTCTGGCATTCTTTTATAGCAACATCAGTTAAAAAAGTAATAATACTTATTGTTTACAAAGTAAAATATGGATTTTAAAGGCAATTTCGTGTTCAGTGTATGTGTACACGTATCGTCTGCCGGTTTACTTCGGTTTACTAGAAGTTGCCTGCATAACTGTGTATTGTTTATAAGTGTCCAAATAATCCTTGTGTTTCTTACCTCATCAAGACACAAATTCAAAGTTACCTTTCTGTTTCTGAAACAGGAACAACCCTTTCAGGGTTTAGTAACACCGGTGGGCCGTGACTCAAGTACGATGGCAGCGGTTGCGGAGGCAAACTGGAAATAATAAGTAAATATTACACCATTAATCAGATATAATACATTGAATTCCATCAAGTACCAATTCCCCAAACCCAACTGTAAGATTGGAATTGGAGAAACCTTGCGGAAGACACGGTTAGTCCGTTACCTTTCGGAAGGAAAAGCATGTGGATGTGGAAATGGAGGTGGCATGGCAAGTTTCCCATCTTTTCCCACCATTGGTGACCACGGTCTGAAGGCAGAGGCCCTTGGCCAGCCGTTGGCCACTCCGGCACCGGGGTACCACATCGTCGGTGGCATCGGGTCGTAGACGTACGGGAAGTACGCGGAGGATTCCTCGTACTTCGGCTTCTTCATCGCATCTTTCTCATCTTCTTCAAGCTGGAAATTGAAATAATAAACGTTAGAACATCATGGAATCAAATGCAGAATGGTTTGAAACATGAAAATGGACTCAAAATGGCGCCCAGTTTACTTTGTCAGCATTGATATAATGATAATAAAGCAGTTTCGTGAGTTTCAAAATGTCAAAAGGACTCAAAATGGCGCCCACCTAGCTTTGTCTGCATTAATATAATGATAATAAAGCAGTTTCATGAGTTTGAAAATGTGAAATGGACTCAAAATGGCGCCCAGTTAATTTGGCATTAATATAATAGTAATGCAGATTAATGTTTGCGAATGTAAAATGGACTCAAAATGGCGCCCAATTTACTTTGTCTGCATTAATATAATAATAATAATGCAGATTAATGTTTACAAATGTATATGGACTCAAAATGGCGCCCAGTTTACTTTGTCAACATTAATATAATAATAATAACATAGCTTTGTGAGTTTCAAAATGTGAAATGGACTGAAAATGGCGCCCAGTCAATACAGTCGCATAAGTATAACAAGTACACAATACAATTTCATCATATTAACATGTAAACCGGACTCAAAATGGCGCCCAGTTCACTTTGGTTGCATAATATAATGATAATAAAGCAGTTTCGTGAGTTTCAAAATGCAAAATGGACTCAAAATGGCGCACAATTTACTTTGTTTCGATTAATATAATAATATAGTAATGCAGATTAAATGTGTTTGCAAATGCAAAATGGACTCAAAATGGCGCCCAATTTACTTTGTCAGCATTGATCCAATGATAATAAAGCAGCTTTGTGAGTTTCAAAATGTGAAATGGATTCAAAATGGCGCCCAGTTAATACAGTCACATAAGTATAACAAGTACACAATACAATTTCATCATATTAACGTGTAAACTGGACTCAAAATGGCGCCGGTATCTTTACAATTGCAAAATGGATTCAAAATGGCGCCCAACTACTATTTTACAATAGGTATAACAAGTACATAATACAATTTCATCATATTTAAATATAAGCAACTATGAAGCAGTTTTATTAGTCTAGAAATGCAGAATGGCCCCAAAATGGCGCCCATGTTCGACTTATGCAAAATGGACTCAAAATGGCGCCCAGCTACTACTTTATAGATACAACAAGTACATAATACAATTTCATCATATTTAAATAGGAACAACTATTATGCAGTTTCTTCTGTTTAGAAATGCAGAATGGCCCCAAAATGGCGCCCATGTTCGACAATGCGCATAGAAGTACATATTGCTTGTAAATTTACTAGATAAAAAGGTGCACTGTTTCAAGGACTTCCAGGTGTTCCTTGCTAATGTAGCCTGATAAGGACATTGTAAAGAGAAAGAGAGGTTTTGTTGGCACCAGGGGTCATCAAGAGAAAGGCAGTAAAACGATAGAGTTGAGTGGAGATACATCACTTCTTGTCTGCACAACAAGCAAAGAAAACATTCCCTCCGTTCTAAATTCGTACAACTGGCACTTTCCAAACAAGCAACCAACTAAAACATACATTTCAAACGAGATAAACAGAAAACAGAACGAAGTCAAAGTGGAAAGGCCTTGCAAAACGGGTTAGGCCTACTCCAAAAAGATAATACTCCAAGGTTAAAACCCTTCAAATTTGCATAATTGCATAATTTCAGGTCAAATATACACTGTAACACGTTGCATCACATGTATATATGTCGTTTCAACTAAGTTGGCTGCAAACCATTTACTATTGGATCGTTAACATGTCAATCATGAAAGTAGCCACACCTGTTTTGCAAAGACACGCCTCTTTCTTTGCCAAGATAAATTGGAATTTAGTATACTGTGGCTAAAATACTGTGACAAGTTGAATGTGATTAAATACTGTGACAAGTTGAATGTGATTAAATACTGTGACAAGTTGAATGTGATTAAAATACTGTGACAAGTTAAATGTGATTAAAATGCTGTGGCAAGTTGAATGTGATTAAAATACTGTGACAAGTTGAATATGATTAAATACTGTGACAAGTTGAATGTGATTAAATACTGTGACAAGTTGAATGTGACTAAATAGCTGTGACAAGTTGAATTTGACTAAAATACTGTGACAAGTTGAATTTGACTAAAATACTGTGACAAGTTGAATTTGACTAAAATACTGTGACAAGTTGAATTTGACTAAAATACTGTGACAAGTTGAATGTGACAAGTTGAATGTGACTAAAGTACTGTGACAAGATGAATGTGATTAAATACTGTGACATGTTGAATGTGACTAAAGTACTGTGACAAGATGAATGTTATAAAAATACTGTGACAAGTTGAAAGTGACCAAAATACTGTGACAAGTTGAATGTTACCAAATCACTGTGACAAGTTGAATGTGACTATAAAGTACTGTGACAAGATGAATCTGACCATAACACTGTGACAAAGTGAAGTGACTAAAGTATTGTGACAAGATGAAAGTGACTAAAGTACTGTGACAAGATGAAAGTGACTAAAGTACTGTGACAAGATGAAAGTGACTAAATGAATGTGACAAGATGAACTGTACTTGGCTTTAAACTGCGCTTGGGGTCAAAATAATGGCGTCAAACTGTACCTAGAGTCAAAACTTTACTGTGTCAAAATTTCACAGCGGCAAAGAACATCCCGCGTCATAATGGCTGGCGTCATAATGTCGCAGACCCCCTTAAAGGGCTCTAAGTACATGCATGTGAATTTATAACCGAGATGGGGGCATTGGCATGATCGCAACGACCGCAACCACCTCCAAGAAGTTGGGGTTAAAAAAATGAAGAAAAAGAAAGAACAGAAGAAGAAAAATGAGCTCTGCTTTCCACAAATGTTCAGTCTTTAAAAAATCACTTCACTTGCTGGGAACAGCTTGGAATTTTCCAGAAAAAGAAAACATTAAGTAAAAAATGAGAAACCATTTGCTTCTTTTTTCCCCCATTTACACTTTTTTTCCCACAGACTGATTTCGAGAAAGTGGCGACGTCTGTCTACAGGAAACTGGGTTAACCTATACCATGTCCAGACGTAAGGTCACAGTTCATTTCGTCACAAGAAAATCTGTGAAGTGACCTATAGCAGTGTCATTTCACCTTTAAAACCCAAAATGGACCGTACAGACTTTCACATTGTTATAACATTTGAACAAATTGCTGAAAAAATCTGGAAAAATTCAGCAATGTTCCCAATTATGTGTTTAACGAATTTGCCGAATCACAAGAAAATCGGTGAAGTGACCTATAGCAGTGTCAGTTCACCTTTAAGAACCAGAATGGACCGTACGGACTTTCACATTGTTATATCATTTGAACAAATTGCTGAAAAAATCTGGAAAAATTCAGCAATGTTCCCAATCATGTGTTTAATGAAAAGGCCGAATCACAAGACAATCGGTGAAGTGACCTATAGCAATGTCATTTCACCTTTAAAACACGAAATGGACCGTACGGACTTTCACATTGTTATAACATTAGAACAAATTGCTGAAAAAATCTGGAAAAATTCAGCAATGTTCCCAATCATGTGTTTAATGAATTGGCCGATTCACAAGAAAATCGGTGAAGTGACAAACAGCAGTGTCAGTTCACCTTTAAGACCCGGAATGGCGTCCAAATTCAAGAGAGAGAGAGAGAGAACATCAACCCCTGCAAGTTGCCTCAAGGATAATCGGCTAAAAAGAGAGGTTGTCTACAGGAGGTCTCTGAATTTTATGCAATCATCTCTTGCTAGTCTTCTGGTCACAGATATCCTCGTCACATCGCGGTTGGTCACACACAATAGGCTACATTCGTTACAAGGAGGTATGACTGTATATCAACTCTGTCTTGACCGGTGTCTAGTCGGGTTATCACAAGAAAAAAAAGGGCGTGGCCTCACTGCAGAGAGACCGAAACGAAAAGAAAAGCGACTGGAAATGAATAAAGAAAGAAAGGAAGAAGGAAGAGAGAAGATTTAAGAAGAAGAAGAGGTCGACGGACTATTCTCGGTTGTATTCAATGAGCTTGTTCCGTGCCAGGTCACCCGTCACGGGTCAACCAGTCTGAGCTCAGTCTCCCATCCATTCCACGTTCGATTTGAATGGCGGCCATTTTGCGAACAACCTCTTAACCGCAAAGAGACGCGGAAGGAGACAGAGACGCGTGCCGCGCCACCTTTTTACGCCGTTCCCAATTATTACATGGAAGTCATTTCAAGCGACAAAACCCCTGTTTTGTACACTGTAAGGTTCTGGGGGAACCACTCGGCTCTGCTGCCGGTTATCAACTGAATTTCAATCTACCTACTTCAGGCGATAATAATAATAATACTTTATTCGCTCTCTCAACGAGGAAGCGCCGCCACCCAATTGGTCCGAAGACCTAGGGGTGTACGGCTGGCAATACATAGTTATAAATGTATCGTATCGCACGCAAATGCCGAAAAAGGGGCCGAGTACCCTAATGAGATCAAACTACGAGTGAACCGAAGAGACAAACAAATTACAACTTCACGGAAATGGGCAGATTGCATAACAACGCTGTAAGATGGCGCTTAAACTCATGCACGGAAACATTGCCAAAGAGATCAATCGCGCTATAGGTATTCTCAGCCAAACCGTAGTAGACTAGATAGGCGGAGCTTGCGCCTCACTGCAGCCAATGGCATCGAGTAGTAGGCCTACAATATCGTTTTCCGTACTTACTGGGAGCGTTATTGTGCAACGCCAAAAGGTTTTTAATGCTGCTACACATTACGATTGATGTTTGCAAACGATACGAAACCACAATTCGGTATGTATCGATCAGTATCGATTGGTAGCGGTATCGAAGCTCCGCCCTTGCTCCGCCTATCTAGTCTACGGTTTGGCTGAGAATTGGTATAGCAAAGGCATTGTATCTTCTGCAAATCCTGGACATTGGGCCCTGGTCATCGCCCACGTAGAACAGTATCGTATCGTATCGATATCGGACTACTGTATATTACAAACACAATCTCGCTTAGGAGCGTTTTCAGTGGCGTGTAAGTGTACGCTATATGCAATGTTCAGATGGAAATCATTATTGGTATGGCACACTCATTCAAGGAGTTGGCTCATTCCGAGATCAATGTTGGAACCATAAGCTATCACCTGATTGGCTGTCCTATTTGCTGCCATGTATTTTCATAGGAAAACGCACGCCAACTTGTCCCGAAACACAACTCCCAATTCAGGAAACCACGCTCCAAATCGATACATCGATGTATCGTTATTGCTATCAAGGTAACCGTGGTATGGGACATTAATTTGTTATATCGAGCAGTTCATTGTTTGTATTGAACAGCCTGTCCAGCAATTGACCATTTTAGCAATACAGCAGCGCCACCTGGCAGCCAGCCCAACAACTGCGCAAACAAATTGATAATATGCTTCAATTGACGAAAACGACCACTTGGTGGATCGATGCCAGCGCCGCCAACGGTGACATTATACACCACATATATAAATAACATGACTGAGGGAAGAAGACAGCTGCATTCACTGATCGATAATCGATAATCAAGGTCGGATCTCATTCATTAGATTAAGTGTCTTTTCACACACAAATCCACGCTTCTCACCCTCCCTTCCTCTATTTTCAACAGCCAATCAACCGCAACACCACGCCCCCTGGCGGCCATTCAATAATTCTAATTTCCAAAATCAAACATGATAAAAAGGGAATAACATTAACAAAACATATACATTAATTATAATTACATTATGGAAACTTGCAGGTTTCCACTTTAGACAGGTTCAGGTTTTACTGTAATAAAATAAAACTCCATTGGTTGAAGCGCTTTAACTAGATTTTTGTTATAAAACAGTAAATAATATTATGAAAACACTAATAACATTTTAATAATGTAATATATTATAATAATATAACTCCATTTGTTGAAGCGCTTTTATTATAGCTAATAAAATTATCAATAACATATAACTCCAATGGTTGAAGCGCTTTTAACCCTAAATTTAAATGTTTGCCAAAGAGTTAAAATAATAATGAATAACATTAAAAATATTATTAGCATTGGAAACATTTTTAAAATGAAATATTAAACAACATAGTAACTCCAATGGTTGAAGCGCTTTTATAACATGGATCACAACTCCAATAGTTGAAGCGCTTTAATTAGAATCTATTATAAATTATTATAAAACATAATATTCCAATCATATAACTCTATTTATTATTAAAAAGCATTATTAAAAGGGCATATTAATATTAATATAATACAACTCCAACGGTTGAAGCGCTTTTGTAACACGAACCGCAACTCCAATAGTTGAAGCGCTTTCATTACAGCAATTTAATCCTGCATTTAAATTTTTTCCAATTAGTTAAAATAACAACATTAAAAATATTATTAGCATTGAAAACATTTTAAAAATGCAATATTATAACTATATAACCCCAATGGTTGAAGCGCTATTATAACAGGGAACACAACTCCAACAGTTGAAGCGCTTTAACTTTTCCCTCGATTCAACCCTACATACATTTTTAAATCAACAAAAAACTTTGTTTTCCCAACCAATTGTTTGCCAATTGGCACCTTGTAGGCGTTTCTTTATTAGGAACCGGAGTCAATACCGGGCAGCCATATTGGAAAACAGCCACTTCCGGTCGGCAACACGTTTCCATGGCAACCCAGTAATTTCCCAACTGAAGCCCTTCATTTTCTCCGACAACTTCTAAATACAGTGTGTTTGGGTGTTATTCACAACTTTGGGTCATTATATTACACCCTAAAATTACACCTTAAAGTAGGAAAAATCAAATATAAAAGCAGGTTTTTAACAAGTTTTACACCATGAATATTCATATTGCATCAGGTTGCCATGGTAACCTTATTATATTGACCAAGAATAAAAATGTGGGCGAGATTTTATCGATTTTCAGCTTCGTTTAAGCCTAACTAATCCAGTAGTACACATTTAGCAGACGCTTTATTGGTTGTAATAAAACGTTTGTGTAAATACTGACTGTTGTAATGGCCGACATTGCAGTTGAAACTTTCCAAAATCCGATTTAAAAATTTATATAGTCATATGTATAGCCTACAAATAAATAACACTTTACAAAATAGTAGTTAACGGCCATTACACAAGTCAGCAAATTAGAAACTGACTGGTGTAATGGCGGCCAAACAAATTTTCAGAAACATTAGATGTACAGTTATGTATATATTAATTATACAGTATAGGAGTTGAACTGGCTTCAATCATATAGTACTGAAGTTCGACCAATCATGGCAGGGCAGTAATAGCGCAAACGCCCACCTGTGACATCACTTCCGAGGCCCAAGTGGGTTCCTAATATAGGAAGGCACACACTTGGGACCGGAAATAACGTTACCGGAGTGGGAGGAGCCGAAATAGGTTCAGATGGGACTGAATTTTGTTTGACCAATCATGACAGGCCAGTAATAAGCCACGCCCACCTGTGACATCACTTCCCAGGCCCAAGTGCCTTCCTACACCGGAGCGCGAGGAGCTGAAATAGCTTCACAAAGGACTGAATTTTGACCATTCATGGCAGGGCAGTAAAAGGCCACGCCCACCTGTGACGTCACTTCCGAGGCCCAAGTGCCTTCCTATACAACTTATAGTAATATTTATTCAAATGTATAGTTATATTTATATTATAGCAAGGTAGTATGCTATTGTATGTTATATTTGCTCTTTAAAATATAATCAAGGTCGGTGAAAAGCAGAGGCGGCCATTAAGCAAGTCAGGGTATGTCACGGTATAAAATGACTGGTGTAATGGCGGCCAAACAATATATTTATATTATATTACATTAATTGACTTGTTCATTGACCTGGAATTACAGCCACTTACTATAGTCAAGGTTGCGCAATACTGGCCAACAAAACTAGCCAATCGCGATAGAGTGGGCGTGGCTACATGACATTATCTGACAGGAAGTTGAAGTCGGCCCGGAATAACAACCATATCGTCTATATAAACGTCTATAAATGTATATAAAACCAATAAAATACCAAGGAAAAAAATAGGACAGCAGACAAAATGGCGATCGATGAAGCTCACAAAAGAAACTTTGAATTTCCCGAATTGGCCATTTTTTCTTCTTCTCTATCTGTATCGATTTACACTCAATCGATTTTCTTTCCATACATAGAGCCCTATATATAGTTATTATATCCCACAATGCACTGCAAAGTACCATTGGAAATATCCTTATAATAGTGATCGAGTTACATTTTAAAGAATTTTTCATTTGTTTGTAATTAGGCCTATAATGCGGTTCTGTTACATTAGGTCACAGTTTATTTCGTCACATTCAATTCGTCACAAGATTTTAGCCACATTCATTTTGTTAGGTTTAAGTTATTAATGTGACGAATTAAATGTGACTAAAATAATGTGTTGTGACGAGTTCAATGTGACGAAATGAACTGTGACGAAATGAACTGGTCACCCTATAATCCAGTTGGTTGACCTTACATAATGTTTCATGTCACCGTCAGTTATATAAGGTCCTTTGAGGGTTTGTGCCCTAACCTTGTAATTTTTTTATTTTTTAAATAGGGGTGTTCATGGTAAAAAAAAGTGAAACTTTCTTTGTTACACAAGGACAAGGTGAATGAATAAATAGCTCAAAGTGAGAGCAGGTTGTAATCAGGATAACCAGTTATTTTTTGTAGGCTAGTACTTTTTGGTACTTTGGTCCTATGAGGGCAATTTGGGGCAGTTACATGAAAAAAGTAAAAAAAAACATTTAACGACCAAAACTCACTTTTAACTTGTGTAACGTTGCAACAACAACCATAAAACAACCTGCGGATAAAAAGTTTTAACCGAAAGTTGCCTGTAAAAAAAGAAAATAAAAAACACAGGTCATTTGCCTCAAATTTAGGCCTAAACCTTTGTGTAAATACTAAATCAATTCTTGAAATTAGAAATACGTTTCTTTATTTCCCTGACTTTTCAAATATTTTTAAATCCTTGAATTTTAAATGTATTTAATGATATTTTTTTAATTCCCTGACTTTTCAATGATTTGTTTAATTCCCCGACTTTTTCATAAAATCTAACATTACACTTTTTAAAATTCCCTGACTTTCAATTACAATTCTTAAATTCCCTGACTTGCAATTAAGATTTTTAAATTCCCTGACTTTTCAATAAAATCTTTTTTAAACTCCCTGACATTTCAATTTGTTTAATTCCCTGACTTTTCAATGATTTTCTTTTACTTCCCTGACTTTATCATAAATTCCAAAATATTTTATTTCCCTGACTTTACCATAAATTTCAATATTTAAATTCCCTGACTTTCCCATTATTTTCTTTTTAATTCCCTGACTTTAACCATAAATTCCAGGATTTAAATTCCCCGACTTTCCTATAAATTCCCTGACTTTTTGTCATAAATTAGAATATTTAAATTCCCTGACTTCCAATTAAAATATTTAAATTCCCTGACTTTCAATTAAAATATTTAAATTCCCTGACTTTTCCATGATTTTCTTATTAATTCCCTGACTTTGTCATAAATTCCAATATTTAAATTCCCTGACTTTAACCATAAACTCCAGCATTTAAATTCCCTGACTTTATCGTAAATTCATATATTTATATTCCCAGACTTTCCCATGATTTTCTTATTAATTCCCTGACTTTTCAATATATACCTATACATTTATACTGTATTTTTAACCATGTAAAATTTCTCTAACTGTATTTATTTAGTATTTATTTATTTAGTTAGTTTTGAGGGGTAAAAACGAAAAAATGTTGGTGTCCTACACAAGGTTTTAAGGGGGATTACGTGAGTCATAAACAAGGTACAAAATGGCGATAAACCAACTTCCGGTTGCCCACAAGACGCCATCTTTATCACTATTTTATCCTTTACTTTATCACCACATTTTACACAAAATCCATGTTGGACCACTTTACACTTTGGATTTTTCTTGTGTAGTACCACCATAATAAAGGTCACAAAAAATTACCCTACCCCCCCCCCCCCTTAAGCCCTAACCCCTCCTCCTTTTTTTACCACAAAAAAACACAAAAGGAATAAAAGAAAAAAAGGAAAGAGCAATTGTTGTAAATTTTGTTTCTTGTGACAAGAATTTCACCTAAGCCTAATTCCAAATTCAAGGACCTAAAAAATAAATTGCACTTTCCCCCTAAATCCTAATTACAATAGACCTTAACCTTAAAAAACGAAGGTTAACTGCTTAACAAGACGAACCAATGACCTGCTTGCCTCAATAGCATTTTAAAAAAATTAACAGACTATTATTAGATATTTCTAAAATCAAAGTTGAATTATTTCAAAACGTTTGACCTTGACCTTGACCATTTTAGGACACGAACTTTGACATTGTAAAGATCATTAATATTTCTAAATCAAGAAATGAATATAAATAAAATATATAGAACCTCAATAAAACTTTTCAAACTTTGCACTGAAAACTTTTAAACCATACTTTGTAATGTTCAGCATTAAGTTACATGTTTAAATGATATTTAATATGAACTTTGAACCCGGAAGTTTAATTACTAAGTGTTGTTATGGGTTTATTGCAGGCACGAGACATGAACAATACTAAGTTACAATCAATACGTTAAATATATACAAAAATTAACCTTCATTTTTATAGGATTTAATGAATTTTTCTTCGTTAGGCTTAATTACATTTTCGTTAATATTTAATAATTAAATATCTAATAAACAATTTTAAAGAAACTACATCATTAATAAACTAGAATCAGTTGCTGATTGCAGTGCTACGATTAGAATTACTTAAAGTTTGACAGTTTTTAAGTTATTGAAATTTTAAACTGAATTTTTCTTCGTTAGGCTTAATGACATTTTCGTTAATATCTAATAATTAAGCATCTAATAAACAGTTTTAAAGAAACTACATCATTATTAAACTAGAATGAGATGCTGATTGTAATGCTGCAATTAGAATTACATAAACTTAAACGGTTTTCAAGTTATTAATGACATTTTAAAAAAGTAGGCTTATTTTTAAACATACAAAATGGCCGACTGCAAAGCAAATTGCAATTGACAAACATTTGAAAGTATTAACGACCGGAAAACATTAAAAGGGGAGGAGCTTAGCTCGATTATTCCGTGAAAAAAGTATTATCCCCCCTTTTCCAAGATTCCAAGATGGCCGCCACGCACCAACAAACGTTTTCCTGGAACTGTAAACTCTCCCTTTTCCCCCAAAAAGCCGGGTCGATTTCGTGTTGCTTTCAAGCTGTCACGTGATTTAAAGTGCCCCCACTGCACATGTGGCAAATGCCAAAGGCCCCCCCTTTGTTCCCATTCGTCAAAATGGCCAGACAAAAACCAGGTGGCGCTGCAAACTCCCCCATCACCCTATTATAGCCACTGGTCAAGCAAAACTCTCAACCAAACCTTTGTTCAAATTTACCCCACTCTAGCCACTCAGTAGGTGGTTTACTAAGCAATATCCCAGCATGGGGGGGGGAGGGGTTTAGCGAGCTTAAAAAGGGGCGTGGTCAACGCTGGCCACACCCCCAAAGGACTTTAGACTCGAGTCTAGACCAAAATACAGTCACTTGACCCCTTTTCCCCCCTAACACAGGTTTCCCATGTTATGCACCATTGTACCCCTAGACTGTACTGGTCACTATTAACCCCTACCCCCTTCTCAGACAAGTCTGGAGTCGGTGTGAACCATTATAAATGAAGGAGGGGTAAAAGGGTGCATTCGCATCAGATGAGAAACAATAAAAGTGGGTTATATGCGGCACCTGTTTAATGTGCCATTGAAATAACATGGGGATCGTTTGCATTGGGCGGCCATTTTGGAAGCCATTGCTAGTCATCGCTGTGCAGGTCAAACAAATAATTCGTTTAAAAATTTAAAATTCTTAGAAATCATAACATATAATTTTCCAATATTTACAGTAATGAAGACCGTATTCTAGACACTTGAATATTACATTTCCCTTACAGTCAACTCATTTTCTTGCTTCGTAATAAAGCAATTTTCTTTTATAGGCAACTAACTTTTCCTATTATAAGACAAAACTTCAAATTTATGTTTTATTTATTATTATCTCCTTTATAACTTTATTTTCCCTTACAGTCAACTTAATACTCTTTTATAGTCAACTTGGTATTCATCTACAGTCCACTAAACTTCCCTTACAATCAACTTTGATTTTTCTTTGTATTAAAATAAACTTTAAATAATATATTTATTTATTTAATTTATATATCCAGTATTTCAATTAGTTATTAATTTCCCCTACAGGCAACTCGGTTTTCTATAACATTAAATTTAACTTCTTCTATAGACAACTATAACTTTTTCCTATAAGTAAATTCAAATTCGTTTTGACTAATTAGTTTATTATCTCATGTTACTTTATATTCCCTTACAGTCAACTTAATACTCCTTTACAGTCCACTAAACTTCCCTTAGAATCAACTTCTTTCTTACAAGTCTGAAAATTAACTTTCTAAACTTTTTTTAATATACAATATTATATTTATCCATTACATATAGGCTATATTATTTCAATTAGTTACCTTAATTTCCCCTATAGTCAACTGCCTTCTAACATTAGATTTAACTTTTTACAATAACTTACTTAAAAACAAAAACATTTCTTGAATCAGGACTAAATTTGAAATGAAACTAAGTAAAAATTCCCGTATAATCAACTCACTTATCCCTAAATTACTTAAAATCTCATTTAATAGTCATTAAATCTATATAATCAACTACAAATTTCGTTTTAATGTTCTTATTGTTAGTCTAGAACATTTCTAACTTCATTTATTCATCTAAGTCTAAAGCATAAGTTCATTCCGAAGCGGAGCGTGCTGACGATAGCTTCTAGGAATGCCTTACGAATGTCTAAATCTTCAAAAACTTCATTTAATAACATTAAATCTATGTAATTAACTACAAATCTAATGTTCTTATGTTCTTATTGTTAGTCTAGAACATTTACAACTTCATTATTCATCTAAGTTTCAGAACAAACATCATCCCGAGGCGAAGCGTGTCGATGCTAGCTATGCGCGGGTGCCTTACGAATGACTAAATCTTCAAACACTTCATTTAATAACATTAAATATATGTAATTAACTACAAATGTAATGTTTTAATGTTCTTATTGTTAGTCTAGAACATTTCTAACTTCATTTATTCATCTAAGTCCAAGTAAAAGTTCATTCCGAAGCAAAGCGTGCTGACGATAGCTTAGGCGAATGCCTTACGAATGTCTAAATCTTCAAAAACTTCATTTAATAACATTAAATATATGTAATTAACTACAAATGTGATGTTCTTATGTTCTTATTGTTAGTCTAGAACATTCCTAACCTCATTTATTCATCCAAGTCTAAGTAAAAGTTCATTCCGAAGCGGAGCGTGCTGGCGATAGCTTCTAGGAATGCCTTACGAATGTCTAAATAAGATTTAGTTAATTACTGAAATTGTTACAGTTCTTTCTAGAATTCCAAAACAGCACAAAGTATATGAAAATATATATCCAGCAAAGGATCAGATGTTAACGCAACCGGTTGCAAAGTTCACGATCAAGGCAATCCTTCCTAAACTCATTGCTAATAATCTGAACCCAAACAAAAGATTGCTGAAGAAGACCTTCAGATGATCTTATCATTGACAATGCTTCTGTCTTAGACTTGGTATAGCAGCAAATAACTTCTAATCCCAATAGAGATTAACCGATTCGGCCTTCGCGCAATATCTCGTCTTCCGATAAACCTTCAGAAATGATCTTATTTGCCGCAATCTTCCGTAAATACACTCTTAGAACTCCTTTTTTAGTAAACTTTCACAATAATCCTGCTAACTAACAGTCTTTTCAAGTGAGACATTGCCAAGAAACACAAGGACATCTTAACGGAACAATCTTCGCGATAAGTTTCATCGAGCATCGCGACAGGTACGCCGCGTCAAGGCATTCGATAAGGCAGTTGTAAGATTGCCTTATTAAAGGTGAACTGACATGGTTTTGTAAGGTACCCTGATAATCGGTTTGTAAGTAGTTATTGAGTCCCTTATAACACTGGTGCAAGCAGAAATCGATTACAAATTGAAACAAAAAAGTTATACGTGTTTTACTGATCCGTGACTTCACAGTAGCTCGGTATGAAGTGCCAGTTGCTGCAAAAGAATGAAATGGACTCAACCAATGACATGTTGCTAATTGGGATATATTTTTAAACTGAAACACAGTCATTGTTCAAGGAAGATCTTGAACTTGAACTTCCAAGAATTACTGAACACCAAGGGTCTAATTTCTAACTTTGGACTTGTTTTGGAAATTATAATCACCATTTATAATAATAAAATAAAAAAATACATGTACTGTGTACATAGATACTGTGTTTAAATTGAACCATAGAGACAATTTTTCAAGGATGGCTAATTATTTATATTTGGGGAAAAATTAATAATTTCCAATACATTTTTCCAAATCGATTTCTAACCAATTGAATTTCAACAATCGAAAATAAATAATATTGCGGTTAAAAAGTAAATAAAATACTAGGCCATTATTATAGATTATCTAATAACTGTCTCGTGTTGCCAAAGTTCCCAAATATCCCCAACATAATTAACTAATTACCCCAGAATTTTACAATTAAATATAATGATTAAAATAGAACTGTGCTGCAAGATAGTTTTTAATTTCCTATAATAATAATAATCATTATTATAATTACAGGTCATTACAAAGAAGCTTGCACAAACAACTGTTTAATTAATCAAATTACAGGGCGAGTCAAAAATACCAACACCTGGCAATTTAATTAATTAATTAATTAATTATTGCACATATAATTAATTGTTTTGCAAATATATTCATATATAATATGCATAAATTATAGATGCTGGCTGGAAAATAAAAGGGAACACGGCCATGTTGCCAAGCCAAATTGGCCGAAATAAAAGACAGTTTTAGATTTGGACACCTTCCATAAAATGCCAAACATCCCAGCCAAGCTACAATCCTTTTTTCCTATCTTCTCCTTCACTCTTTCTTTTAAATCTACAGACTTTGCCTCGAAAAACTCTCGTTCGCTCACCTCTTCCAACCAAAAACCGTTCCTATTTCTATTTTAGAACACTCGAAATATAGCCACACTACGTAATATTCAGTAACAGAACAGTGTAAAGTCATGAAAAGATACTTTATAAACGTTTTACATAATTATTTTCATTGTAATTAACTTACGCCCTTTTGTAATCGCTACAGGTTAGGTAACAATGAGTTTGAAATCAACAAGGGCGTTAGCTGTGCATTGATCCGGTGGGATAAGAAAATAAAATTTGTGTAAACTTGCGCCCCTTTTACAACAGCTACAGGTTAGATAACCAAGAGTTTGAAATCAAAAAGGGCGGTAGTAGTGATTGGAAAGAACAAGAAGCAAATAAGTATGCCATTTCATTGCAAGTTAACTCGGAATATTGCCGCCAGGGGTCGCCGTTTCCGTTTTAGGGATAATTGTGAAAGTCGCACGTGTTGAATATGGTTGAATAAGATGGAGTACTACTGTTGCCAAGCTGCTGGCAACCAACCACCGATGTTTCAATGATAAAACTATTCCTCAGCAGGGAAAGGTGACCTTGGGGGCGGTTCATTATTTACTTCCAATTCTCATTTATTTACAATTCCAAGATGGCCGCCGCCGGGATCGTCTCCATCTTAAACGCATTATGACGTCACGGCCAAACTACAGCAACGACGTAAAGATAGTATGGGATTTCAAAGAAAATCACGTGACACAACATCTTATTTTTTTACCATAAAGTTGTAACTAACAAGGGTCAGAGGTCAGAGATCACACTGTAGGGTTAGTCTAAGAGGCACCCACTAAAAATCAATAATCTTTCAGCAGACAACTTTTAATAAGCCACCAACTTGCTCCAAATGCACCAATTGATAAAAATGTATTCGCACTTACGCCCACTCTCCCTTGTAAAATAATGCGTACGCGCTGCAACAGGGGCGTAAGTAGATCCAAGAGTGCTGCACCCCTCACTTCAAATAAACTGGAAAAATAAAAGCTTCTCCCCCTCAATCAGGAATAAACAAAATTGCACCTTGGGTGTGTGTGATTAAATTATGTATTCAGATGGCAAACATATTATTTAGCTCTTATTATTTATGTAATTTATAGATTATGTTAATGACTTGTCATTGTTAGCACATTTCTGGCAACATGGTTTCCTTTCCTTCTTATTTCAAAATGTTTTTCCAAGGGTTTAAATATTTTCCTGCTCTAGTTTTCACACGTTTTTAAACTAAATAAACTTAGAAAAAGCAGCTGTTTTGAAAATGTGTATATGAATTAGGTGGATAAATTACTTGAATTTTTGTTAGAAAATAGAAAAGTATGAAATTAGAAAATATGGAAAAACTAATTTGATAAAAACTATTCATTTATTTTCCTTTATATTTATTTATTCCTGCTAAAACAATTTCAGTTTTATCCTATCAAATAAATAACTTTTTAAATTGCAAAGAATTAAAATACTTCTCTGAGTAGGAAAAACTGGGAAACAATGTTTTGAAATATACTTTGATAATCCTGAAAATTACAATATACAGGGTGTCCGGAAAGTCTGGTCTTTTGTTCCTATTTTTAACAAAAAAAAAACGACCAGACTTTCCGGACACCCTGTATACTGTATCTTAAATTACATAAATAATAATAATAAATTGATTTGGAGTAATTTAGAAATTTTATAAAATTAAAAACCAGCATAAAAGTGCATTTTTCTCTATTCCTGATACCGAAGAAGCCCTTATTTTTCTACAAATACTACATACTAACTAATAACTAGCCTATAACTTACAACTATAATTTTCTAACTTTAACTTACAACTATTGCACAGGGATCTTTCAAAACTTATGTCACATTTTACGAGCAACAAAAAAAACACAAAAATCCCAATTTAACTTATTTCAAAGGCCATTTCATCACAGTGAGGAAGTTTCCAACTGTTGCAAACTTTAGGAGGTGTGTTACACCTTTGAAATGGCGGCTTTCCTGTGCAGCACTCTGCATTGTGAACTTGTCACAAAAAGGCCCATTATGAAGTTGGTAGCAGGTGGTCACAATGGACCAACTCAACAAGGGCCCTACCTTATACAGTTATACACAAGAAAAAGGGTCCTTCTCAGCTGGCACCCAACTCACCTTGGGACCCAATCTCTTATTATTAGCCCTTTCCCATGACCCAGCATTTCCACAACTTATTCCCACGGACCCAAATATCAAACAACTGACAGAAAATCCATACAAAATAAATGAATTGAAATCCCATGTGATATTAAATCGGATAAATAAATAAAAAGCCGACTGTTTGTGCCCTTTGCGATAAAGAAAGCCAATATGCTGAGAGATCAAACAAAGGGCCCTCTTCTTCCCCATCTCAATTTCATCTTATTTCAACTGAAATATACAGTATTTGAGTATGCGCAAAAGCAAATATTACATATTAAAGTAGTAAATCACAGAAATTGGAATTTTTAAAGGCGATTTGTTTGAATTCCTACAAAGAATTTCAAGATTTTCCATTATTTCATATTGCAGTGAAACCTGTCTATGTTGAATTCCGTCTAAGGTGGAAACCTGTTTGTGGTGGAAAGTTTTGTTTCAAGTTACATGTTTGTGGTGGAAACCTGTCTTTGGTGGAGTATGTTTTAAGGTTAGACAAATGTTGATTTTGGAAACCTGTTTGTGGTGGAAACCTGTTTGTGGTGATAACCTGTTTGTGGTGGAAACCTGTTTGTGGTGATAACCTGTTTGTGGTGATAACCTGTTTGTGGTGATAACCTGTTTATGGTGATAACCTGTTTATGGTGGAATCTTTGCGGTAGAAACCAATATTGGAAAATGTCAATGGTGCAAACCTGTCTGTGGTGGAATAATTTACGGTTTAGACATGTTTATTGTGGAAACCTGCGTATGTTGGAAACCTTTCTGTGGTGGAATATTTTATGGTAGAAACTAGTCTGGTGAAAACTTGTCTGTGGTGGAAACCTTTTTGTGGTGGAAACCTGCCATTAGTGGAATAATGTTTTATGGTTGAAACATCTTTATGGTGGAAACCTGCATATGTTTTATTCCGTCTATGGTGGAAACCTGTTTGTAGTGGAATATATTAGTTAGAACCCTGTTTTTGGTGGAATATTTCAGTCAAGAACCTGTTACTAGTGGAATATGTTAGTTAGAAACCTGTTTGTGGTGGATTATCTTAGTCATAAACCTGTTTGTATAGTGGAATATCTTAGTCAAAAACCTGTTTATGGTGGAATATCTCAGTTAAAAACCTGTTTATGGTGGATTATCTTAGTCATAAACCTGTTACTAGTGGAATATATTAGTTAGAAACCTGTTTATGGTGGAATATTTCAGTTAGAACCCTGTTTATGGTGGAATATCTTATTCAAAAACCTGTTAATAGTGGAATATCTTAGTTATAAACCTGTTTATGGTGGAATATTTCAGTCATAAACCTGTTTGTGGTGGAATTTATTAGTTAGAAACCTGTTTGTGGTGGAATATTTCAGTTATAAACCTGTTTATGGTGGAATATCTTAGTCATAAACCTGTTTGTATAGTGGAATATCTTAGTCAAAAACCTGTTAATAGTGGAATATCTTAGTTATAAACCTGTTTATGGTGGAATATTTCAGTTATAAACCTGTTTATGGTGGAATATCTTAGTCATAAACCTGTTTATGGTGGAATATCTTAGTCATAAACCTGTTACTAGTGGAATACGTTAGTTAGAAACCTGTTTGTGGTGGAATATCTCAGTTAAAAACCTGTTTATGGTGGAATTATAATTTCCCAGGTTTTTCAGTTATGTTGAGTTTCTTTTGGCTCCTCCCCAGCACACGCCTGCATGTCGTCCGGCCATTTTGTGGGCGGGGTTTCACAGAAAAAGGGGGTTTAGGGTACAAATGGCCCTTGGACCATATGTCCAAGTGGAAAAAAAGATGGCAGGTGAAGAAGGGTGTGTTACTTTCTCCCCCAGCCCAGACCTTGTGGCCGGTTACGGAATCCTGGCACAGATAGTAAGGACCTTTTTGTGTATGTTGAGGGGTGCCCTTTGCTTCTCTTTACCCCTCCCTCCTCAAACGGGCCATCTGTTTTCTTGTAAGGGTTTCCTGGAAAAAGGTCCCAACCCCTCTGCTTTCTTCAGCACAAACAACCACCAAACGGCTTCTTACATTTCTTTTCCATTCATTCATTCACTTTGTGCACAGCAAAAACCTTCCAAAAATATTCCTGCAGCACACATGCAGGACTCATTCAAAATGTACTACAGTGAAACCTGAATGTGGTGGAACCTCAAGGGACTGGAAAAACTACTCTCCAAATGGGCCCAAAAAATTAAAATTTTCCACCATAGACAGGTTTCCACCATACACAACTACACTAAATTCCTTTACAGTCAACCATTTAAAATTAGTTGTTGTATAATCACTGAATAAATTAAGAGTAAGCAATTTTTCATGGACTGTGACCTGTAATTTCCTTTACAGTCAACAACATTTAACGGACAGCACCAAACACTGAATTCCCTTACAGTCAACTATATCTGATATTCTATATATGTACTCATCAACAGTCAACAAGTACCCAATTTGTTTGTACATCATATTTCTTTACAGTCAACTAACTTTCA
The DNA here is from genome assembly GCA_034696005.1 of Glomeris marginata. Classification (NCBI taxonomy): domain Eukaryota; kingdom Metazoa; phylum Arthropoda; class Diplopoda; order Glomerida; family Glomeridae; genus Glomeris; species Glomeris marginata. The sequence continues at coordinate 6,579 of JAQFZQ010000258.1, read as the reverse complement.
TGGACTATATAAACGCTAAATTCCTTTACAGTCAACCATTTTTCATTGGTTATTGTAAAATCACTACAATAGATTTAGAGTTATAACAAAATTTCATGGACTGTGACCTGTAATTTCCTTTACTGGCAACAATATTCACACTGGACTGTACGAAGATAATATTCCTTTACAGTCAACATTTAACGGGCAGCTCCAAACACTGAATTCCCTTACAGTCAACCATATTTGATGTTTTGTATACGTTCTATATACTACTCATGAACAGTCAACAAATTAACTAATTTGCATGGACTATTTGTACATCGTATTCCTTTACAGTCAACCAACTTTTATGGACTATATAAAAGCTAAATTCCTTTACAGTCAACCATTTTTCATTGAATATAATTGAATATGACCACTGAATACTTTTAAAGTCAACAACATTTCATTGACTGTGACCTCTAAATTCCTTTACAGTCAACTATCTTCCACGGACTGTACAAACACCAAATTCCTTTACTAGCAACAAAATTTCCTTTTCTGTGATTTACTTGAAATTGTTGCGTTGCAGTTGAAAGTTTTGAGTGTCGGAATGTGTTGGCCACTCCACTTCCAACTTCTATGTCTATTTCCGTACAAACACCAAAGCAGTTGGCCAACATCATCATCCACTACTTCCTAAAACTACTCGTCACAAACTTGTCATCTCGTCACACAATCTTAAATGTGCTTCTGGTCAAACACTACTCGTCACAAATTTGTCATTTCGTCACACATACTCGTCATCTTTCCTTCACACCACTTACTTGTCACACACTACTCGTCCATCTACGTGTGACGAGTTGTCATAATGTCAAAATGTATCTGTGCCAATCTGAAAGTGTGACGAGTTGCTACGTGACGAGCTTTGTGAATAATTGTGTCCAACTTTGTGACGAAATGTTAAAACATGTGACAATCTCAAAGTGAATTACTGTGTGACGAGATGGTTTGTGACGAAATGTACATGTCCAACTATGTGTGACGAGTTTTTATAATTTCAAAACATATCTGTGACCAGCTGCTTGTGTCTATTTGCCCGTTAACTTGATTGCATGTGACAAAGTGTTGTGACGAGATATATGTGTGACGAGTTGGTTTAATTGTGACCAAACGACCTGATTAATTGCAGAGTAAAAAAACAACATGCATTGCATAAAAGTGCATGTTTAGGCCTATTGAATATCAATTTGAATAAAAAAGAGTGTATACAGAAATAAAAATAGTCTGGAGTGCAAGTGCAGACAATAGACATATATTTGTTGAGCCGCACGTGGCGCCTGTGACGTCACAAGTCGACTAACAGCGCCACCTGGCCGCCGACGGTGAAACGCAAAAACGCAGCAGGTAAATAAAACCATAAACAGGTTTCCACTATAGACAGGTTCCCACTATACACAGGTTTCCACTGTAGACAGGTTCCCACTATAGACAGATTTAAAAAGGCTTATTTTTACACGCAGCATCGCCGACGCCCGCCTCGGAAACGCGCCGATCATCGCCGACCGCTTCCGAGTCGAATCAGAAAAGAGACTCTGTCGAGACGAGCCGATTAGATTCGACTGTTGCCGAGCCGAACCCGATGTGAGTCACGGACATGCGCCGGTTATTGCCGAGTCGAATCCGAAACCAGAATCGGAGACGCGCCCGTCGACGAGACGAACCCGACGCGAGCTTCGGAGATGAGCCGACCGTTTCCGAGTCGATCCAGAAGCGAGGAAGCGAGCCAGACTCGGAGTTTTCCCGACAACTGCCGAGACGAACACGCCGCGTGTCACGTACTCACGTACAGCCGACTAGAACCGATCGTTCCCGAGTGCGGCCGAACGTGACGTCATCACCCGTTCAATCTACTCTCACAGGCGACTCGGAGCGGCCAATCGTTTCCGAGTGTTGCCGAACCGCGCCGAACACGACTCGCAGCGGCCTTCTACACGTCATCAAGCGTTCAATCTACTCTCGTCCCCATCGTATTTGGGATCGTACTCTCGCACTCCCATCGCTCTACTACGCATTTAAAAACGTGAAAAACGACAATTTGGAAACGGATTGCAAAATTGAAAAGTGGTGTGACCGAGCCACGTGGTTTACACACCAACCATGTGGACAAATAAGATATCGATTGGAGTTGGAAACAACAAGCAACACGTGGTCTGTGACGTCACAGGCGCCACAACAACAACAAATAACAATAAAAAAGCACTTTAACTATGCAGGCAAACGTCGTTAAACCTTGTGTATAATCAATTCAAACCCTTCTTCCACTTCGTTCAAGGTCTTCGCATACAAATACCTCGTAAATAAGCCTATAGCATTTTTTAAAACGATTTTTAAAAATAAAAATATAAATAATAGGCCTATTTTTATTATAATAAGAGCTCAATGTACTCATAAAACAAAAATAATTACGTTTGTCCTTCCACTTCCTATAAATAAAAACAAGTAAAAGCAACAACTAATTATAATTAGGAACTCAATTAAACTAATTTAATCAACAACGTTAATGAATTTTAACAAATTTTTGAAATTTCACATTTATTTCTTCAATTATTCCAATTTTTAATCAAGTCAGTAATTAATTATGATATATTATACAATATGTAATTAACTAAGTATATAATTAACTAAGTATACAATTAATATTGTTTTTCAAAATCACAATTTGTTCAAAATCAAATTATTTCAATATTATTCAAAATTTTAAAATAGGCCTAATTGAAACAAAACTTTTTTACATTTTAATATATTTAATTACCAATTTAGTAATCAGTAGTTTAATTAAATCTAATTAAACCAGTTTTAAATAAGTTATGTATAATAATTTAAAGTTAAAATAAATACAGTATTAATTCAAGTTTATATTAGGCTTAAAGTTCTTCAAATTAGGGAATTACATTTTAGAAATTTTAATTTTAATTAAGTAATTAATTAGTGAAATAAACGAGGGAAAGGCTTATTAAATGATTAATTGTAATCTATATTTTAAGAGTTAAAAATAATTACAAACTATTTAGTACAGTTATTTTATTTTAAATCAATAAACGAGTTAAAAATTAAAATTAGGCCTAAAATCAAAAACTAACTTAATTACTGTAATAATAATCTAAATAATATAATAAATTACATTTACTAACTAATTTTAAGTAGTTACTTAACAGCAATTAATTCATAATAATTAGGCCTAATAGGTAGACATAAATATACAAATATTAATATTAGGCCTAAAATTCGAAATTAAACTTAATTACTGTAATAAAAATCCTTGTAATAATGCAAGTGACGTCACATCACGTGAGGGAGGAGCCAATTATGCAAATGAGTTCATTTTATGCTACTAATTACTGGAGTAATATCAAAGTTTCTAGTTATTTTATTTACTATGTACATACTGTATTTTCAGGATATGGTGGGCGTGGCTAAAACCCCTTTGAGGACCAATTGAAACGGCGCCAGACTCGCCAAAAAAATCCGTCTAGATGTCGCTGACCTCAAACCCATTTCTTCCATACAAAAACATCTCAACAAAACTAGCATTTCAATATATAAGCATGCATATACTGGGTAACAATTTAACAAAAAAGTTTACAGGCTCCGCCCCACATGACGTCACAGACCAGCCAGTAAAAAAAAAAAAAACTCCCACAAAAAAGGACAAAATGTTTTTATCCCCTTCATGAGAAATATAAGGACATTACTAAATTCAGCACAGAGTATAAAAATAAAGTGGTTGGGTTAAGCTCCGCCCACTTGTAGTAGTATCAAATGCGGATCGATGATCAGAATGGATCCGATGCGGACGTCGATTATCCGACAAACGGAGACGTCAGCTGTTTACAACCTCAATTCAACGGCTTTTCAACGTTACAAAAATGTATTTAAATTATTGTAAAACTTGTTTAAATTGCAAAACGTGTTTAAAGTAATGCAAAATGCTGTTAAAATATTGCAAAATGTGTTTAAATTATTGCAAAATGTTTAAATTAATGCAAAATGTTTAAATTAATGCAAAATGTGTTTAAATTAATGCATAAACGTTGCAAAATGTGTTAAAAAATGTTGCAAAATGTGTTAAAATTATTGCAAAATGTGTTAAAATTATTGCAAAATGTTTAAATAATTGTAAAACATGATTAAATTAATGCAAAATTAGTTTAAATTATTGCAAAATGTTTAAATAATTGTAAAACTTGATTAAATTAATGCAAAATTAGTTTAAATTAATGCAACAAATGTTTAAATAATTGTAAAACTTGATTAAATTAATGCAAAATTAGTTTAAATTAATGCAATAAATGTTTACATTAATGCAAAATGTGTTTAAAATAAAGCAATAAATGTTTAAATTAATGCAAAATTAGTTTAAATTAATGCAAAATGTGTTTAAATAATGCAATAAATGTTTAAATCATTGTAAAATGTGTTGAAATTAATGCAAAATGTGTTTAAATTGATGCAAAACGTGTAAATGATTGCAAAATGCGTTCAAATGTTTTAATTATTGCATATTGCAAAATGTTTAAATTACTCCAATAAATTTGTTTAAATGAATGCAAAACATGTTGAAATTATTGCAAAACTAAAATTATGTTCAAACCAATTACCAAAAGTTTTCAAAAGCCAGAAAGAAATAAATCCGGTTAAACGGGACGAACGTTCGGTTATCCGAGTTCCCCCACAAACGTCAACTTTCCAACCAATTATATTACAAAATATTACATAAACACAACACAGAAAACGGACTGAATTTATTTCACAAGCTGTCTCGGTTTGTTTACACCAATTTTTCCCCAATATCACTCATTACTTCCTGTTTCTTTTTCCGTTCAACTGAAAAGTTTTCAACTTTAAAAATAAAAATGTAAATAAGAAAGAAGAAAAAAAAAACTGGAAACTTTTAAACAAAAACAATGAAAAAAAGGATAAGAAGATGGGGACAGGTGGAATTTGTTAATTTATGTAAAATGCGGCCCCATTAATCGTCAAAATCCAAGGCTATGTCTGGCTGCGCCCACTGAGCACAGTGTTGCCAGACTCCGCCTATTTTTTTCTCCGGAATTTCAGTCTGATGACGTCACTCAAACCATCGTCCTTCGACCCCCTCCAACACCAACCATCCCAGAAAAGCAAAGAATCACGAGCTTGCTCCCTATTATCTTCACCAGACCAGAAACAACCAACTTTGAACCTTTTCCAAACTCTTTTTTGCACCAGCCGGCCTTCCATACTTGCCCTTTCACCTCCAAAACCTCATAATCCACAGCAACCCACCCTCCTGTATACCCCATCGAAAACCGCATCTCTCTACGACGCGCCGTTCCCGAGAAAAACACGAAAAAAATTTCGAACGCAATGGCGGATGGAACGCGGCGGCCATTGCGTTCCAAAAAATAAGGACCTTTGCTCGTCCGTATCTCGGGAACCGTACCTAGTTAAGACACGGGGTAAACTCCACAAGGATGTACTTTCCGAGCTCTACGCGATGGGCCACGTTAGATCGGGCTGCGAGAAAGTTTGCGTTGGTCGATATAGCGGACGAGTGATACAAAGTCAGCGTGAAATGTTATCGCTGGATTTCGATAAGCGGAGAAGATGAAGTCGTAAAAAAGGAAAGTGTGACTGTCGATTGCAACATTGGCGATCGCATCACAGTACACATGCGTTGGCTGCAGTTCGCCAGATTTCGCTGATGTTCGGCCTTCGTATCAAGGACTTTTACTGGCAGACGAGTGCATCTCCGATGCAAACCCAAATACGCAGTTAAAGATACGCTTTTCGAGTCGCTGTTCAAAATTACCCCATTATGCTCTTTCCAGGCCGAGACCAACCATTTAATCAGTGAATTGATAGATAAAAATTGTATTAATTATATTTTTTAAAAATTAAAATGTACTTAATCTTACTTTAAATATACCAACATATTTTCAAGGAGTACAAGGGCACAAAAAACAGCTCTTATCTATATGTAACAAGTTCGATAAGATTGTGTATTCCAACAACCTTGTTTGTGCAAATAAATGATTGACGTGAAATAAAATCCAGGAAATTGTTGTAAATAAAAATAATGTTCAATGAAAATAACAATAATAAAAATAAAATAAAAATAAAATAAAAATCCATTGAAAACAATTATTAAAAAATTAATACAATTATATAAAAAGCTGTTTAAAACAAACATTCAAAAAACTGTTCAAAATGATTCAAAAAACTGTTTAAAAATATTCAAAAAACTGTTTAATAAACTATTCAAAAAACTGTTTAATAAACTATTCAAAAAACTGTTTAATAAACTATTCAAAAACACTTATTTAAAAAACTAAGTAATAATAATTCTAAAAATTATTAAAACAATTCTAAAAATTATTAAAACAATTCAAAAACTATTCAAACAATTCAAATTACTATTAAAAATATTCAAAAACTATTAAAACAATTCAAAAAACCATTTAAAAAATTCAAAAACTATTAAAACAATTCAAAAAACTATTAAAACAATTCAAAAACTATTCAAACAATTCAAATTACTATTAAAAATATTCAAAAACTATTAAAACAATTCAA
>JAQFZQ010000257.1:0-39753 GCA_034696005.1 Glomeris marginata | reverse complement strand
CAACAAGTGCATGGAGAAAGAAGACAATTATGCTGAAAAATAGTGTTTGATATATGTAAACGAGTGTGTAAATTTTTCAAAAATACATTGGTTTTTCGATTTGTAATAAATTGAGTACTCTTACTTTCTGGACGTGCCTCGTATATAAAAAAGGGGACAGATGAACACATCAAAAATGAAGCATTTTGCATCTGAATAATATACCCCATTTGTGCACAAAAAAAAACTACATTATTCACAGTTTTACACAACATTTTGTGTTAAATGCTGCAAAATTTGGCACAATTAATAATCCGAAAAATTAAGCAAAGAATTAGGGACTTATAAATTTTTTCATGTACTATATACTTATAATAAGTTGACCAGTAGCTACAAAACCCTGCTGGAAAAGATCTATCACATGATGGTCCAATAACATATTAAATGTGATTGTCCTTGATGGTTTGTAATTGTCAGCCATCAGAAACCACCACAGCCCACCAAAGCAGACCACCATGGACCATCACATTTAGTATGTTATTGGACCATCATGTGATGGATCTTTTCCCACAGGGAAGACATGTCTAGTATATTAAAATTTCCATACCATTTTATCCTTGCCACAATTCTTACAGGGGATTTTAGTTTCGGTGCAATTTTCATATTTTAAATTTAACAAATTTTTATATGATAAAGATGTTTCATGCAGATATTTTCAAACCATACACTCTTGTTTTGCATGAATATTTATAACAAAATGTATAACTGTCCAAAGGAATCATCATACATCAAAATATAAAATTTTCAAACTAAATTGTTAAAGGACTACTTTACGCGGTTATTAAACTTGTACGAAGACCACTCATGGTAACATAAACTGTTAGTGCATCATATGAAATTAATGAAGGGGCTGATGAAAGGATGGGAAGTGCTAAAACACCTGTCATAAGTGAACGCAACAATATTGATTAGTAGGTGGTTCAATGCAATATGGCTTAGCTGGATCATTTAATTTACTGTAATAGTCAATAACAATTTAATTAAATAGCCACTCATGAACTGTTTAATTTTGTGTAGTTGTCAAGGTACCTTACAAAAACGTGACACTTTACCTTTAGCCCATTTCAAGAACAATTGTGTTGAAAAAATTGGAGGATCACAATGAATTGCAAACAAGACTCGTTCCTACAATGTACACTATTTAGTATAATTTAAACTAACAAACAATACATGAATCATTGCAACTTCAAAGGTAATTAAGGACAGTTTTAGAGCTCAATTGTCAAATGTGTCGTTAATAAGCCATACAACGCAGCATGGGCTGACAATTCAAACACAATTTTTCTCATGTTTTCTATGTCATGACACGATATCATGCTCTGATTTTATATATACTGTCAAACGTGATAAACTTTGGCATATTACATGTAAGCTGACATTGCATGCACATGCCACTACAGCGAATCAGCCACTACCATGAAAAGTATGTATTCCGGTATCAATTCTACCTGCCTCTTAATTGTTCATTAATTCATTATAAATGAAAACTTAAGATCTTGTAAAGTTAAATTTGCAAAATATAAGCATCACCTGTACCCGAACTAAGTGTAAATTGCTTCCAATATAACGATAAACTTCAAGTGTTTGCTAACATTTTATTGTAAAGAAAATATTAAAACTTCTACAGCCATAACAGCTTAACATTAATTTATGTGCATTTGTATTTGCTATAGGTAAACGGGAACATTGTATATTGATAGCTATCGCAGTTATAATTCTGGTTCAAGTAGGAAGAGCACCAGCAAAAGTAATTCCAAAGAATGTCAATAATGAGAAAGAAGATTTGCAAGGTTCATGGCATGAACACAGTTCAAAAGAAAAAAGGTTCTGGGATGTCTCCGGATTAATGAACAGCGTAATTGATGGCATTTGGTCAGTTGTCAGACTAATTACAATGCCTTATAGGGCTTTTTGCGAAATTCTCGATTACTTTATGCAATTGTATCACCCGAAGTCAATACCGGCAACTTTGGCAACTGTTACAACAACAAAGACAACCCCAAAATCTACAAATACCACCACACAAAAATCTACAAGTACTACACCATTAACTAAAACCACAACTTCAGGTTTAGAGTCAACCACTCTAACCATCACACAACATACCACATCCAAAGTAACGACAGAAAATATAAGCATTACGTCAAATACCACACCAGACTTGGTTGCCAGTACACTTTCCTCTGCGAATAATAACGAAACTACACAGTCTGACTTCACTGTGACAGAAATCACAATTTCAACAGGTATTGAAAACACGCCAGCTGTAGGCGAAGCAGAAATTGCAAATTTTACTGAAACATTGGGAAATTCAAGCATCACCACTATACCTGAAATTGTAAATCAGACCACGGTAATATCAGAAACACCAGGCACTTCAACCCATGAAAGCTCCAGTATAACAGAAGCAGCTGAAACATTAAATATCACAACAGCAGCCCTCGTTGATACAACCTTGACTTTAAATGTATCTGAAAGCGAAACTACTGAATCTACATCTGAAATCACTAAATCTACCATTGAAACCACTGAATCTTCAACCGAAACCAATGAAACTACAACCGATACCACTGAATTTTTAACTGAATCCGAATCTACCATTGAAATCAATGAAACTAAAACTGAAACTACTGAATTTTCAAGTGAAACCAATGAATCTACAACCGAAACCACTGAATCTTCAACTGAAACCAATGAAACTACAACGGACAACACTGAATCTTCAACCGAAACCACTGAAACTTCTTATGAACCAGAACTATCAGGTTCTTCTGTTCAAACGGATGACATCACAACGACATCAATATCAGAAAATGCCACGTCTGCAGATCTGGAAGATTCCACTGTAGTAACACAGACATCAGAATACGCCACTCCTTCAACTACACCATCAGACCAAACAAATCCTGCTGTAGGAAATGACATTGATTCCTCAGACAACTTCAATGCATCTACTGACAATCAAGGCATAGAGACTAGCACTGTAGATACATCCCAGGAAACAATTTTCCAAACAATGGATAACGTAAAATCTACTCTTGGAGATTCTGAATTTACTTCAAATACAGAGATATCCTCAGCAAGTTCTTTAGAGGAGAATTCTTCCACCATTGTAACTGCTGAATCTATTTCCAGCTTAGTAAATTCAGAAGGGTCCACTGTAGAAACCATAACGAACAATTCAGCAGATTACACAGAAACATCCCAGAGTGTCACATTTTCAGTTGAACAAACAAATAATCTATCATCCATTGCAGCAGATTCAGAAATAATTTCCACCACCGGAATGGCAAACTATTCAGACTCAGCAGGTGAAACAGAACAATCGACTTCATCAGCAACATCGGAAAAGCCCACTTCTGAGGATGAAACTTCCAATTATCCCACAGTTTCAGTGGATGGATCAAATAGTCAACCATCATCAGATGGTGAAATTTCAGTTGACTTTACTTCAACTGTCGACAATTCAGAGGAATCATCTACATCAGATTTCAGGTCTAACATCTCTACGTCGTCTGCTATATTTGATGAATCCACTCCAACAAATGATGAAACGTCTTCAGTTGGAACTCCAGCTGACTTGACTTCAATTGCTAACATTTCAGAGGAATATTCTACTATAGTCTTCATCTCTGAAGGGTCTACTTCGGGCATTGGATCTGAAGAGTCAACTCCAACAGAAAATATGTACGAGAATACAACATCTACATTTGAAGAAACAGAAAGCAGTGATACTTCAGCAAACACTTATTCAAGTATACAAAATTCAGAATCTTCTCAGTCAGATATCAATTTTGATGTATCTACTTCACCCGTGGAAGCCACTGATAATATCACCACATCAGAGACCTTGGAGTCCTCCACTCCTTCCATCGAAACATCTATTGAAGATATTTCTTCCATGGGAACATCATCAGATAACTCAACATCCACAGTTGAACTGTTAGAAGAGTCAATTCCCACCACTATATCAACTACTGATTCTAACCCCAATGTAGATAATTCAGAGGATGTCACTCTTACAGCCATTTACTCTGAGGGACCTAATTCCACTGCAGACATTGCAGCAAGTACAAACACTTCAGCACAGTCCACAACAAACACAAATTCTTTTGAAACGTCTGATGAAACAACATCCTCAATTGAACAAAACAATAACCTAACAACCAATTTTGAAGAGTCGGATTTGACTTCTACCACTGAAACAGTCACCTATTCAGCAGGTTCTGATACAGCAAGTGAAACAATTGAAAACTTTACATCCGACACTTCTATAAATGCTACAGTTGAGGGTGAGACTTCTAATTATTCCACACTTTCAGTGGATGAACTAACTACCGAAAACCCCCCAGTTGAACCTTCAGAAACATCCACTGTGACAAACGAAAGTTCAAGTGACTCTACATCAACCGTAGAAGGTACGGATGAATCATCTACAACAGTCTTTAGCTCTGATGGCAATACTTCTGTTGCAACTGATGAACCAACCCCAAATAACAATATTTCCGATAACAGTACCACCCCTACTGATACATCAGTTATTTTTAATTCAAGCATAGAAAATTCGGAAGAATCCACTCAATCAGAAACCAATTTAGATGGATCTACTTTAACTATTGACGACTTAGATAATGTCACCACCTCTGCAGAGATCTTGGAGTCCTCCAATGCTTCCACAGTTAGACCATTAGAGGAGTCCACTTCTACCATTGTAACAGCGGATTCTACTGACAATGTGGAAAATTCAGAAGGACCCACAGCTTCAAACAATAACTCTGATGGATCTATCCCCACAGCAGAAACAGCAACAAACATTAACAATTCAGCAGAGTACACAGACTCGTCCGAGGCTACCACATTCTCAATCGAACCAACTGATAATGTGTCATCCACTTTTGGATATTCTGAAGTCCAATCCACCATTAAAACAGTTACATATTCAGAAGATTATAGTTCAGCAAAGACAACTGAAAAAGATATAACACCGACAACTACTGAGACTACCAACCCCGCAATCGGACAAACAGAGAATAGTATTACCCCTGTTGACACATCTGGTAACTTTACTTCAAGCGTAGAAAATTCAGATCAAACTTCTTCAGAAATAAGCATTGATGGATCTACTTCATTCGTCGAAACCTCAGATGATAATTTGACCACCTCCGCAGGGAACTTGGAATTCTCTACTCCTTACATTGATGAATCTATTGAAGATATTTCATCCATCGAACCATCATATAACATAACCACGGTTACAGCGAACGAAGAGACAACTTCCACCATTGTAACAACTTCTGAATCTAATAATCCTGCAGAGAACACATCCATAGGATCTACTTCTGCTGTAGAAAACTCAAATACTTCTGAGACATCTGAGGATACAACAGTCTTTGCTGAAGAAACTACTTTAGGATCTTCTGAATTCATTTCCACTACTGAAAATGTCAACGTTTCAGAAAGTTCCGTTTCAGCAAGTGAGACAACCGAACAATTGCCATCGTCAGCAGCATTAGAGAATTCGACTTCTGAGGATGAAACCTCTAATTTCCCCACGGCTTCAGTGGAAGATGATGAATTTACATCAACTATAGATAGTTCAGAAAAAGCGCCTACAACAAGCTTCAATTCTGACGAATACACTCCAACAGCCATTTCCGAAGAAACCACATTTTCAGATATTAGTTTTGATGTAGATACTTCAACTGTCGAAACCACAGACAATTTCACCACCAGCACTGAGATCTTGGAATCTAACACTTCTTCCATCACAACATCTGATAACACATCATCAGTTAGACCACTAGGGGAGTCCACTTCAATCACTGAAACTGCCGATCCTACAACTAATGTAGACAATTCTGAAGGGTCCACTGGTGATACTTCAGTTAACTTTACCTCAAGTGTAGAAAATTCAGAAGACCCTACTACATCTTCAGAAATAAGCATTGATGAATCTACTTCATCTGTTGAAACCTCATATAATTTTACTACCTCAATAGGAGACTTGGAGTTCTCTACTCCTTACATTGATGAATCTATTGAAGATATTTCATCCATCGAACCATCAGATAATATAACCACGGTTACAGCGAATGAAGAGACCCCATCCACCATTGTGACAACTACTGATGTAATAAACTCGGATGAGTCCACTTCCGCAGAAAATACCCCTATAGCATCTACTTCTGCTGTAGAAAACTCAAATACTTCTGAGACATCCGAGGATACCACAGTCTCTGCTGAACAAATCAATAACCTAACATCCATTTTTGGAGAAACTGAATTCATTTCCACCACCAAACAAGACAACTATCCAGACAGTTCTGTTTCAGCAGGCGAAACAACCGAATTGACTTCATCAGCAACTTCAGACAAGTCCACTTTTGAAGATGAAACTTCTAATTATCCCACAGTATCAGAGGAAGGACTAAATACTGCAACATCAGATGGTGAAATTTCCATTGACTATACTTCAACTGTCGACACTTCAGAGGAATCAACTACACCAGATTTGAGCGCTGACAGCTCTACGTCGTCTGTTATATTTGATGAATCTACCCCAGCAAGCAATATTTCAGAGAATACAGAGATCAATATTAGCCCTGGTGATGGATCAGGAGATACCACTAATCCAAGCATCAATCTTAATATAACTACTTTATCTGAAGAAGCCACAGAAACATTCACCAGCTCAGCAGACATCTTGGATCCCACCAATTCTTCCACAGAATTATCAGATGACATAACCACATCGGTTGCACCGTTTGATGTGTACTCTTCCACTTTTGTAACAGCCGATTCCACACCTAATTCTGAAGGGTCTTCCCCTGCAGATAATTACTCCGAAGTACCAACTTCCACTATGGCAAACAACGTGTCAGCAGAGTACACAGAAACGTCTGAGGATACAACATATTCAGCTGAACAAACATATAACATAACATCCACTTATGGAGATTCTGAATTCGTTTCCACCACAGAGACTGTGAACTATTCCGAAGGTTCTAATTCATCAAGTGAAACACCCGCAGAATTTACTTCTTCACCAACAATCTCTGAGGAAGTACTAAATAGCGAGACATCTTCGGTTGGGTATTCAGAAGAATTCACCAATTCAAACGTCGATATTGATGGATCTACTTTATCTGTTGAAACTGGTGAAAATCTCACTACATCAGCAGATATATTGATGTCCTCAACCCTTTCCAGTGAAACATCTTATGAATCCGTTTCTTATTTTGATACATCAGATAACATAACTTCCACAGTTGGGCAATTCGAGGAACCCGATTCCACAGTTGTGACTGCTGAATCTATATCCAACATAGACAATTCAGAAGCGTCCACTGTTGAAGACATTACCTCTGTGGGACCTAATTCCACTGTAGAAACCACAACCAACTTGACTTCAGATGTGTACACAGAAACCTCCGATACAACATTCTCAGTTGAAGTATCTAACATAACATCCACTTCTGGAGGTGCAGAATTTATGTCCACCACCGAAACAGTGAACTATACAGATGGTACAACTTCTGAAGCAGGTGAAACAGAAAACTTTCCGGCATTAACAACCTCAGTGGAAACTGAAAATGCAGAGCAGTCATCTACAACAATATTCAGCTCTGATGAGTCTATGTCTATTGTGTTTGATGAATCCACTCAAACAAGCAATATTTCTGAGAATACCAGTCTTGAATTCGAACAAACAAACAACAGTGTTACTCCTGGTGATCCTCAAGTTACATATACTTCAAGCACAGATTACGTAGGAGGATCCACTGTTTCAGAAATCAATACGGATGCATCTAATTCATCTGATAATCCAACAGATAATTCCTCCACTTCAGCAGATATATTGGAATCTTCCACTTCTGTTGAAGCATCCAATGAATACACTTCCTCAATGGGAACATCAGATAACATGTCATCCACAGTTGTACCGTTGGAAGAATCCACCATGGACATTAACAGTGCTGAATCAACTTCCAATGTAGAAAATTCAGAAGGGCCCAGTCCTGCAGTAAATATATCCCAAGAATATTCCACTGTAGAAACCACTTCCACTACCGAAAATGTCAACTACTCAGAAAGTTCTGCTTCAGTAAGTGAGACAACCGAACAAATGCCATCATCAGCAGCATCAGAGAATTCCACTTCTGAGGATGAAACCTCTAATTTCCCCACAGCTTCAGTGGAAGATGAATTTACATCAATTACAGACAGTTCAGAGAAAGCATCTACAACAAACTTCATTTCTGATGAATACACTCCAACAGCCAATTCAGATGAGACCACATTTTCAGATATTAGTTTTGATGTAGTAGATACATCAACTGTCGAAACCACAGACAATTTCACCACATCCACAGAGATCTTGGAATCTTCCACTTCTTCCATTGCAACATATGATAACACATCATCAATTGGACCACTAGGGGAGTCCACTTCAATCACTGTAACTGCTGATTCTACTACCAATGTAGACAATTCTGAAGGGTCCACTGTTGATACTTCAGAAGAACGTAAATCTTCAGAAATAAGCATTGATGGATCTACTTCATCTGTTGAAACCTCATATAATTTTACCACCTCAACAGGAGACTTGAAGTTCTCTACTCCTTACATTGATGAATCTATTGAAGATATTTCATCCATCGAACCATCAGACAACATAACCACGATTACAGCGAACGAAGAGACACCTTCCACCATTGTAACAACTTCTGAATCTAATAATCCTGCAGAAAACACATCTATGGGATCTACTTCTGCTGCAGAAAACCCAAATACTTCTGAGACATCTGAGGATACCACAGTCTTTGCTGAAGATACCACTTTAGGATCTCCTGAATCCATTTCCACCACTGAAAGTGTCGTTTCAGAAAGTTCCGCTGCAGCAAGTGAGACGACCGAACAATTGACATCATCAGCAACACCACATAATTCCACTTCTGAGGATGAAATTTCTAATTTTCCCACAGTTTCAGTGGAAGATAACTTTACAACAATTATAGATAGCTCAGAGAAAGCATCTACAACAAACTTCAGTTCTGATGAATCCACTCCAACAGCCATTTCAGAAGAAACCACATTTTCAGATATTAGTTTTGATGGAGATATTTCAACTGTCGAAACCTCAGATAATTTCAACACATCCACAGAGGAGTCCACTTCAATCATTGTAACTGCTGATTCTACTACCAATGTTGACAATTCAGAAGGGTCCACTGTCGACATTTCAGTTAACTTTACCTCAAGTGTAGAAAATTCAGAAGAACCTACATCTTCAGAAATCAGCATTGATGGAACTACTTCATCTGTTGAAACCTCAGATAATTTCTCCACATCCACAGAGATCTTGGAATCTTCCACTTCTTCCATCACAACATCTGATAACACATCATCAGTTGGACCACTAGAGGAGTCTACTGCTGAGTCTACTAATATAGACAATTCAGATGGGTCTACAGCCGACATATCAATTAACTTTACTTCAAGTGTAGAAAATACAAAAGGGTCCACTCCTTCACAAATAAGTACTGATGTATCAACTTCACCAGTTGAAATCTCAGATAATGTCACGACTACAGCAGGGATCTTGGAGGTCTCCACTCCTTCCATTGATGAATCAATTGATGATATTTCATCCATCGAAACATCAGATACCGTAACATCTACGGTTGCAGACAACGCAGACACAACTTCCACCATAGTAGCAACTGCTGAATCTAATACCATTGTAGAAAATACAGAAGGGTCCACTAATGCAGAGAATCCCTCTATAGGATCTACTTCTACTGTAGAAGCCGCGACAAACATGAACACTTCAGTAGAATCCACAGAAAACTCCAATTCCAGTGAAACGACCGAGGGTACCACATTCTCAGTTGAACAATCTGATAACCAATCATCTACGTTCGGAGATTCTGCATTTAATTCAACTACTGAAACAATAAACTTCACCGAGAGTTCTGTTTCCGTGGATGAAACAATAGAAAACCTCACGACATCAGCAACTTCGGATAAATCAACATTTGAGGATGAATCTTCTAATTATTCCACAGTGTCAACGGAAGGGCAAAACAGTGAAACATCTGCAAGCTCAGATAATGCCACCACCCAAGCAGAGACATTGGAATACTCCACTCCTGTTGAAACATCCAATGAATCTACTTCTTCAGAACAATCATCAGACAACAGGACATCTACGGCTGCAACATTAGAGTCATCTTCTACCACATTAACTGTTGAATCTACTTTGACTCCTGCAGGCAATAATTCCGATGGTCCTACTTCTGCAAATCCAATCACAGACAGCTCTGCCAATACTGTAACAATTGGTTCAACAGAACCTTCGTTTGATGACTTGGACGACTTCTTCCCTGACAAGGCGAAATTCCTTCAGGATCTGCTAGCTTATATAAAATATTTACAAAAAAGCAAAGTGGGTGGTTCTACCGCGTCGCCTTCTGTCATATCAAATCTGATGGAGTTGTTTGCGAGCCTTTCGCATTTCTGAATAACTAAGTACATACATATATGTGTAATCCTTTTTCCGTACTGGCAACTCGAAATGGTTGCAAATCAAATGTTTGTTGAGCGGAAAGCATTGTATGCGGACAAGTAGATTAATCTAATGCATGCTATGCTACAATTATCCTTACGTTGCTAATGCATATGTAACCAATACTTTACTGCTACATCGAACCCATGTAAAGCACTGAAACATATCAGATAGATGTTATATAGGAATACTGGTTTGGGAAAAAAATTGCTTGTATATGTATTATATTCTAATAAAACCCAAATAACATTTTAAAACCAGAGTTTGCCCAACATTTGTAAAAAAAAAAACTGTGCAATTGTAAGTTATAGGGTACTGAAGTATGTTTTTTCATTGTAACCGATTTATTTATAACTAGGAATGCTTTAGTATAAAGTTACTGTACCTAGGAATAGATTGCAATTTTTTCTCTAGTACTACTCTATAGCACAGGACAACTTGTAACGCTCTCTAAATTGCATTAAAATTGTATATAATTAGTTCTAAAAGCTGTACCATTTGTGTAAAAGCACAAAAGCATTTCCAGGAAGTGCATTAGGCTCAAGCAACTGACAAATCATTACATTACTGTTGATGTGCACGATATGTACCGTGCAACTGTACTAAGCTCAACTGAAACGGGTTCCATTTGTGTCAGCATTTGATTGCCACTGGTTATCAATTGGAGTACTCTGATAATCAAACTGAAACAGGTGTCTACAAAATGAAAATCATCTTATTTATATGTGGCATTGCAAGTATTGCAAGTGGAAGCAACATAACAGGTGATGAAATGCATGCAATACTATAATATATTGTATTCTTAAATTAACCTTGTATTACACGATAATCTGAAAGTTGTTTTAAGTTAATTTCAATGAAATTGATTCAATAATTTAATTACAGGTATTATACATTGAAATTGGTCCATGATGTAAGCAACATATAGAAGTGTTACATATATGATTAATATTCTTTGACAGAATGCGAAGCTCCATCTTGGCCCTTAAAAATATGCGAGATTTCTACTATGAAAACATCATTTTTGGAATTGTGTTCCCAGCATGATAATTTAACGGTTCAAATGTGCAACACATTTATGGTAATAATACCTGCGATTTTGTATTGTACATATTGCATCGATAACTTAACAAAAGGTTTTGGTAGATGGCAAGCAGAACAAGAAATCAAAGTTTGTTGCTATCACTGATTAAAGACATCAATGACAACAAAACAGCCTTGTTTGCTCACCAACTTCATTTGGAATTTTTCACCAAAATGTTGGAGTTGATTGCAGAGGACTTGACAAACATAAAATCTAATGTATAGGCCAATACCTGCTAAAATATTTACAAATTATATATTTATAAATAAATATATAATTTATTTTAGGATATTGCAGAAATTACCAAGTTATTGGATACTTTCCTACGAATCGCATCCGCAAAATGGTTGGAAATGAAAAAACATTTTGATATTCCAAAACGGTAAATTTCATGTGGACCACTAATAATATCCAAAACCTTTAAAACTGTTTATATGCTCTGTATTTTTTGCCACTTGAAGAAATACATCCTGAAAGTTTATTTATCTAATTAAACGTTGGGAATGCTTTGTTTAACATTACTTGCTGGAAGAAACAATAATTGCAATAAACTCTAACCCTGATCTAAATTATAAGCCTTTTAATGCTTCTTAACAATATTATTTCTAAATAGCATAACAACTGCATTTCGACACATATTGGCAAATGCTGAGGCCATTGAAATGAATTCCTACAAGAGAATGGCAATTCTGAAAATGAAATTAGACGAACATGTGCAAGGAGCTGTGGCAACCCTGACACCTAAAGTTCATTTCCCTGGAATTCTGAGGAACATATCACAAAATGAGAATTTAGAAGCACTCACAAATAATGATGTGGTCATCATTCTACCAAAAGACATATACAGAATAACACGTTTGTTAATGTACTACTTTAATCTCTGCAATTAATTAAAATTGATTTCATATTCTTACGATCTAGATGAAAATGCTTCGCTCATTTTTGAGTTTTACAAGAGCAAAGATTTGTTCGTTGTTGATGATCATAAAGAAGACGTCGTACAGACGTTATTTCCAGGATTAGAAGACGAAGATGAAACCGAACCTTTAAATGCAATGGCAGCTTCATTTTTGATAATTGTGAACGGCAGCTACATTGATGTAGCATTCAAAAATAATCCTATAACAATAAAATTTAAATATACAAATGTAAGCAGCATATATATCGTTAACTGGCTGTATAATAATTTAGTATGTAAGTTTTTAACATAAAAGTGATTTATTGTAGGAAAAGAAAGATGACCATTATGGTTGCCTCGCATGGACTGAAGAAAAGAATTGGGAACCTGAGCGTACTTGTGTATTCCAGGAAAAAAAGGACAAATACATTATTTGCGCTTGTGACAAGACAGGGACTTTCACATTCACTAATGTAATAGACTTTATGCTTATTGACTAACTGCAGCATATTTTAAGCCCCAATTATTTGTTTTCATTACAGGATCTTGATCATTATTTGGAACAACATGATGCCAATTTGGATATCATTGAACACATTGGATCATCCATTTCCCTTCCAGCATTGGCAGTTAACATCATTACATACATTAGATTCAAGTAAATATCATAGTCTTATAAAGGAATATGAAAAATAAAACCTGCAATTAAAGAATTGTGTGTACCCATAGGGAATGGAGGAAAGGACTACATCACAAGACAGTGGTCAACTTGTCTTTTGCACTATTTGGAGATATAATTGCGATGTTGAACATCGATGATTTCCGAACCTGGAAACCAGGCTGCATTCCACTAGTGGCCATTCAACATTTCTTTTTACTTGCTGTAATAGCATGGATTCTGATTGAAGGCATCATTTTGTACATGGAAGTATCCCATAAGCATTATGCACGATTCATGAAAATTGCTTTCACACTTGGATGGGGTAAATAGACGTGCATATGGAACTTCCTTAACAATTAATAGGATGATTTTAATCATTACAGTATAAAACATTGTGTTACAGGTGTACCATTGGTCACAGTAGTTTCTATTGCTTCAGTCGACTACAACTTGTACTACTTAAATCATCACGAGTAAAGCACAGATATTTTAAAATAAAATGCTATACAGGGTCCTTCAAAGGAATGTTTGGAATACCATTGAATGTAACTTGTTTGAACATAGATCACAAATGAATTTAAAATTCAGATTCTGGTCTTATTCCTTTTCGGTTGAATGTTTTCCTTACAAATAATCAGGATTTTATGTCAGTTCTCAGCAAAACAAAAGCGAAGTAACAGAATGAACTAATTTTGCAAAGGGATAAACTATTTTATCATATAGGCATTTTTTAATTCATTATGGATAACATGGCAAACATTTCCATGAAGGGCTCTAAAGCTTTCATTATTGAAATTACAAGTCAAATGTTTTGTTTCAGCTGTTGGATGAAACATAGCGTGTATGTCTTTGGATTTATTGTCCCAGCAGTATTTGTTCTCGTTGTGAATCTCATCCTAATTGCTGTTATAATGAGAAAAGTTTGCTGTGCTAATGGAAATGCTAAAATGAAAGCTCATTTACCTCCACACTGCAAAACAACTTATTTAGCCATGACATTGTTTGGTAAGTGGTATACATCCGCTATTGAAATGTTAGAATTCCATGCAGGCCTGAACTGATCATGCATATGCATTGTATACAGTTATTACATGGACATTTTTCTGGGTTGCCGTTTTCGAAAAAGAAGTAACCATGTGGTATTTACATGCAGCACTTTATTCCCTAGAAGGATTCCTTGTTTTCTTTTTAAACGTCATTGCAGAACCTCATACATTCAAGGTACTATATAATATAAACTATTATTAGGCTATATATAGAACATTGGTGCATTAAAAGTTAAAATGTTAATTCCAATAAGATCTAATCCAAATTCTGAAGAATGTTACAATTTTGCAGAGACTTTGGTGCAAAGGCATAAACAAGGAAAAAGCCACCACAGAGAAACAAGATACAGATGAAGAAGAGAAAGACATTGAAGTCGTTGGCTAATCTTATTTATAGTTCATACGGCATTTGAATTCTAGAATTCTATGAAGTAACATCAATCACCAATAGAAAATTTGCAATCCCACAGTTTGTATTTGCATTTAGGTTTTTCTCAGTATTAATGAAATGCTGATTTTTAAGACAATAATTTGCATAAATGAAAACATGTACTGTACCAAGAGTGGATGAAACTGTACACATTACGTATGAGGTAGTCTGCAACACATTATTGTTGCTAAATTTAATGTCTACTGTTAAAAAAAGGCAGGTGTTAAACATAGTGGATACTACTATCAAAAACAGCCTGCAGTTGCTTATTTGATAATTGTTTAACAATACATTAAAGATGCATGCATTTAATTAGTTCGAAAAGCTAAATTAAAAGCCGCATTGCATAAAGACAGCTCACTATTACTAATTAAATATACACTGCAATGGACATATACGTTGTATACACTGTGCACATAATGTATAGAAGTAGCCCTAAATTAATAAATACACTTTGGTGCAGCGTTCTATTATCACTAGTGAGCTAACTCTCTCAACAAACACCCATCTGTTGAAAAATGAAGATCATTTTGATTATATGTGGGATAGTCAGCATTGTACAGGGATGCAATACTGTGTACTAATACCATTACAATAATGCATGATCTTAAGTGTTGTTTCTTTCCCTCAGCATATTGTATACAGGGTGTTACGCAGCTCGAAGCAAACAATTTAAGGGGTTGGAGAGGATGGGCTAACAATCACATTGTCTTCGTTATGTACCGCCAAGATGATTACTAGGGGAGCTATGGACTTCCGAAGTTAGGTCACAAATCCCTGAAAGTAGGCAGCCACACAGAACCTGCAGGGAAGCGCGATTTCGTGTGACAGATAGGTAGATGCAAGGTGAAGCTACAAGTCGCTTCCCTGCAGGTTCTGTGTGTCTATGTGGCTGCCTACTTTCAGGGATTTTTGACCTAACTTCGGAAGCCCGTAGCTCCCCTAGTAATCATCTTGGTGGTAAATAACGAAAACACTGCTGCAACGTGATTCTTTTTGGTATGTAATCATAGCAAAACGGTGGATTGTGGAAAACTTTGTGTTAATTATATCTTATGTTATGCTTTGTAGCCGTTTCATGGACATGTCTGTGGATTGCCGTTTTCCATATGCACCAGATGTATACCATCAATGCACTTCTAGCATCTCTTGAAGGATTTCTCGTTTTTCACTGTTCTCAATTAGATTTCTTTTAAGAATTCTCTATCGTTACCATTTGACACTGACTCGTAAGAATAACTTGCAACAACGTATCGTACAAAAGCCAGTCTAATATTTTCTTTGTTCATCACTTCTCATTGTTGTGCACAATTTAGACACTAATTCTGCACAAATTTATAACTTTAGATACCAATTTAATCCTGAACTGGAATTTATTTGCTTTGGAATTGTCATCAAACCCTTACAATAAGATTCAAATTGAAATTAACTCGAATTAACAAATTAGGTAATACAGTAATAAACCAAATAAAATACGTGAAAACATTCTTCTAATAAAACGTTCCACTCGTACATTTTTTTTGTAAAACCAATGTTCAGAAATATTTGGAAACATAAAATGCAACTACAGTAATATTGTAACATTTAAAGCCATTATATTCCCAAGGTGCTGGGAATGATGTTAATAGTTTCCACCATACAATTAGTGAATACTTAAAATTAAGTGAATGATTACAATTATTGTAAAATTTGTAATTTGCTGAATCAATCAATAAAATTGGTGTGCCAAAAACCTCTTATTTCTCCTCATACTGAAGCTTCATAGAATCAAAGAGCTTCATAAGATGAAGTATATCAATGTCCTTTACTAAATAGGACAGTAAAGGCCTCTCCAGCTGCTTTATCAACGCAACTGCTTTCTTAACAACTTCTTCTCCACGGGAAGTGAAACCTCTTCCAGAGGTTAAAAATGCAAGGGTTGCATCGTAAAGTGGCTTTGCTTTTTGGTTAATAGACGTGCTATTTTTTGGTGCACATTCATACAGATATCTCAAACAATTAATTCTGGAAACTTCAAGTCTTAATTTATCGAGTTCTGAATGCGACCCGAAATTCACAACCGAAAAACCATTGATCTCCTCAACATCCATCATCTGAATGATCATGTCTTGCATTGCAAACACCTTTTCCCTGAGAGCACTTGCCTGATGCATGTTTGCAGACAGGGACAATGATGCTAACAAGTTTTTCATTTCAGATACGATATCAATGATTTCTCGGACAAATGACAGCTCAAATTGAGACACGTCACTTTCCAATACGGAGACAATTTTGGCAACAGTTTGAGAGAACGATTCTCTGTGGACAATTATCCGTTTCAATAGTGATGCCTTCTCAGCTTTTAACAATAATGGATTGCCAAATGTTACCACTTTGGCACTAATTAAGTTCTGAATTGCGTTGTTGGTATAATTATGGTACCTGACACTTTGGTAGATTGGATCAAAGCAAGCAGGGCAGCCTTTGTCCATTCGGGTGCTGAGGTTGGATTCAGTCTTTGCCATCCATCTGTCCATACCAGTCACCTTAAACAGATTAAAATGAACATTATCATATGTCCGAAGATATAAAGGAGTAAAACCAATAAAACCATATTTTCATAATGAAATCATTACAGTAATCAAGATGAACAAAAATTGTGAATTGCTTACCTCCAAAACATGTCCACAACCTTTCAGGTAGATGTAGCGGGCAAAATTGTTTTCAGTGCCAAAGACGTTGACGTATTCCGGTCCTCGAGAGCAGAAGCCACAATTCGGAGGGCAAACTTCTCCGCAAAGTCCTACGCAAGGGTGCTGGCACCCTTCAGATGGTTTCGTACAAGGCACATCACACGGCAGCTTATCGCATGGTTCGCCACATTTTTTGGTGCATTTGGAATGAGGACAGTTTCTTGGGCAAGGTTCCTGGCATGGTTCGCAAGGCATGCCACATAGTTTCTTGCAAAGTCCATGAGGGCATTTTGCTTCACAAGGTTTTCGGCAAGGTGGGCACTGATTAACAAATTGGAAAACAAAATAAGGAGCATTCACACACTAAGTGTGTATTAGAAGGCAAGCAAACTACTAACTTGCTGGTGACACGGAGCATCGCAAACATGTCCGCACAATGGTATCACCAATTTGCACTTTTCTTGGCATCTTTGATGCAAATGGCCTTTAAAACACTTGCCACATGTTCCACTGCATAAATGACCACATGGAAGCCTAGTCGTACATTTTTGGGTACATATGGATCTGATTTCATATGGATCTTCTGCAGAATGGCAAGGGACAGTTATGGCATGCCCACAATGGCCTACGACAACTCTCTCTTCTGCGCAATGTTTTGGGCATTCTTCCCCACATTTATTTGGACAGCTGAATTAACAATACCCGGAATAAAATTTATGGTATAAAATATTCAAGTGGTACAGATGACTGACTGATCTAATTTTACCTGTGTTCACAGCTGAAGGGTTTTCTGGGGCATGGTTGATTACATTTTAGCTGAAGGAAATTTTCGTTGCACCTCACCGATGCCGTGTGGCCACAACGTGCAAGTTTCACGTTGATGACCTCTTGGCACGCGTTGCATTCCTCACTGCACATCTTCTGACATGTATGCCCACTCAGACATATCTTCTTCATGCAAGGCTCTTTGCAAGCTAACACAGCTTTCTCATGATCCATGTCATAGGAATGACATGATAGACCGCACCGGTGACCACATGACATTTTTCTTATGCAACTCAGGTTGCATCCGCCATTAGGCGCTTTCATTGTAAAATCTTGTGGGCAAGTTATTTCGGCTCTGATGGTTGGATGGTTTTCACATTTGATTCTACAGCAAGTATTAACGTTAAATTCATTAGACAAAATACAAATATTAATGCATACTTTTATAACACTTTCTTCACCTGAATTCATTCCCAATAAGGTTTTCTTGGTTCAAGAAAGAAAGGAATGGCTGCCACAGCGCAGCGTTTCTTGCCAGGTAATTCACATTGACAAAACAATAAATTCCTATCCTTGCTCTTGTAAATGCCAACTGGAAACGTTTCTCAACAATGGACATGTCTGCTTCTTCTTGACCACTTCTAACCATTGACACGATAACTATATCGCTTCGTTGTCCCTGAAAATTGAACACATAATATAACACTTATGCATAATTTCCATATTTCTGAATTAAGTATCTGTAAAGCGATACAGGAGAATTAGAGAAACCGTGCCAAGGTATATAGTAATCAATATAAAGACCTAAAGAATTAGTTTACTACCGCATGGCAGAATATTTAAGTTCACCTGAAGGTCATCATCAGTTTTGACATAGAACTTATTACAAGTGACAGTATTCAGGAAGGAGTTGTTAATTACTCACTTGCCAGTGGTCAACAAGGCAAACATCTACTTCGCTGTTAATGTCTTCAAGGTAACTTCGGATGGCCATCACCTGACCGATGGTAGTTGCCAGAATTGCAATACTTTTGTCAGTGTATCCTTGCATCAAAAGGTAACGACATAACGCAGCAGAGTACTCCGCTTCGAAGGAGTTTTTCTCATCTTCACGCGAAAAACTCTCATCTTTGTTATTGTGGGCCAAAAAGAACACATCTCTATCCATGCCTTTCACCGGCTTCATATTCAAAACAGACGAGTGAGATCTCACAATGTCTTTCGAACGTTGCAAATTCAAAAGCCGCATAGTGCTGATGCTCATCGAATGCTGAACATTTAACTGCTTGCACTGGAATCCCTTTTCGGATACCAGTCTTTCGAAAAGACTCTTGGAACTGGTCAACCGAGGCCATTGCTGCGTCAAGTCTCCAATCATTATCAGATGCTGGCATTCTTTCGTCATCACGGAAACAAGAAGCTCTTCGGGAACAGCACCAGCTTCTTGGACCAGCAGAACAGATGGCTCGAGTGCTTGCAATGTGGGCAAGAACTTCACTGCACCTGTTACCGTCAACGCAACCACTTTGTATTTCTTCAGGAAATCTACTTGTGATTGTATCTTGTATGTTCTGAGTTGATCCAGAGATTTGGTATAAGCAACAAAATGCTCTTTCAAACAAGTCTCAGATATATTCTTCAGATCATTGACTCGTTTCCTGTACAGCCTCCACCTATCTTTTGGTGCCAAATTCCATATACTGTCAATTTTATTTTCTTCTTCAGTGGTCATAACATCATCAATTGCCATTTGTTGAGAGAGAAGTCCTTGGATGCTGTTCCACGAGTCTTTATCTTCAGTTTCCTCGGACTCTTCCTTCTCGAAATTCATCTTAATGTATGGTTCGTACCGGGTCATCTCACCGTGGATTAATCGAATTTCTTCCTCAACATTTCCAACGGCATCTGTTTCTATAGAAACATCAGCTCTCGCAGCTGCCGTAGGTTTTGAGGCCACGGAGACGCGAGATGTCCCTTCAAGCAGCCAATGGCAGAGAGCACGTTGGCCGTTTTCATGATGCTGCAGGTCATTGCCGAAGATTAAAGACACTTTGCTACCCAGTATTCCACTGTTACACCTGAAAGAAGCATTAATAGAAATAAATTATATTAGTTCATTTACCCTCAAAACTGAGCCTGTGAACTTTTCTTTGCAACATAAGGGCCTTTTCGAAAATTTTAATCCTTTAATTGCCATTTTTCAATAATTGAATAATTACTGCACCCTGTCCCCATCTCTGGCCGGTCCTTTTGTGACAGTGAAATGATCAGAGAGCGGGACCAGGCAGTATACAAAGAAATGTAAGATGATGGACAATTTAAACTGTTAATGTAAATTATTTGTTTGTGCTAAAATTGTATTGTGCTATTTTAATTATGTATTTGCAAAGACGAGGCATGGTGAACACAGCAAATACCAAAGCAAACAAACCTATTTATCGTCTTCTGTAGTTCGATTATTTTTGCAGCACTCCTTTTCGCTTCACGTCTCGCAACGCTGTCTTTCTTCACATTTGCTTGTTTTGCAGCTTTCCTCGCAGCTTTTATTTCGTAGAAATTACAGCCATGAAGAGTTGAATCTTCTTTGGACTCTCCACCAAATCGAATTATTTCCCTTAATCCGGATTTCTGGAGGGTTTGTATGAAATGATCCAGCGCAACGTTCGAATCACAGATGAATACAAGAGGACCATCAAAGGAAAACATCTTCAAACTTGAACCATGAACAAGAATTTGTCCAATTTTTGATGCAAGGTATTTCTTCCCAGTGCCAGATGCTCCACTGATCACAGACACTTGCTTCGTAAGAGCATCATAAAGGGCTTCGTACTGAGCATCGTCCAATTCCAGTTTACTTCTGTGCGGCCATGATGGAAATTCCTTCATTGTGACAAATCCCTGATAAAGAGTAACCAAAAAATTCAGTTGCCATTTTTTCGGATGTATTACAGGCTGTGCGATAAGGTGATCTAATCAGTAGACAAGACTTGGCGTCAACTTACCATTCCAGGAATTAAACTCCAGTTTATCGCAGGGTACGCAGGTCTGAGTTGGAACTTCACGTCACCACCCAAGGATTCAAGATAACTCGGAAGTCCAACGTTGCAATTGCCATTCACGATAACTCTCTCCAAAGGCGCCCAGAAGTTATTTTGGGATTGCATCCCGGCAAGAATTTTTTCAACAGCTTCGAAATGCTGACAATTTTCAATCATCACATACTCTCTGCCTTTTGCCAAGGAGCGAAAACTTCTTTCGGGTTGCAGGATCCAAACTTTCAGGAATCCTTTCTTCAGTTGTGCCACATCTCTTCGGACAACCGAAGCCCACAAGCCAGTTTTAAACTCGTTGTGTGATAGACATAACAGGGAACCACTCAAGAAATTATTGCTATAAGACCATTTGATGTTTTGGATGAATTCCATCCTCACACTCAAGGTGCACAAGACGCCAAATGAGGTCAATTCCATATTGGCAATCACAGTGCCTGGATATGCATGAGGAACTGACGTTTCTGGTACCACTAAACAAAATAAAGTAGAAATTAGAAAACTTTTTCTAAACCCCTATTCGTCAAATTGCTTCAGGTTTCACATGATAACTTTTAAGTATAGAAATGGACCAGCACATCTGAATTAAATTATATCCAAAATCCATATGAATCCTGATAGCTTTAAATATAATTATCGATAGCCTACCCGCATTAGGCATCAGCTTTAAGAGTTCCCCCGCACTTTTCACTTGGGCAATAACTTCTTTTAAAGGAGCCAGTAACTCGTATCTAAGAAACCTGAAATGGCTTTCTAGATATTCTTCAGTACTGTTGAATCTGGTGTCCAGCCGCGTATTTTGCAACATCGACGATCCAGATATTACTTCGGTTAGATCCTTCAAGCTTGGGACTAAGTCCATTCGCCTGAATGGTGAATTGGGCATTTTCATTTTAGGCTGTTTCTCTGCAGGAACAGCTTTAGGGAGAGTAGGCTTTACCACCTTCTCGGTTTTTACTTCTTCGTTAACATTCTTCACTGTAGCTTGTACAGGAGGAGTTTCTTGCACAAGCGTTTCAGGAACACCAGGATAACGCTCGATTTTGAAGAAATCGGCACAATTATCAGGAATATTGTGGTCTGAAATCATCGTCATCAAATCCCAGACATTTTGCTGCTTGAATTTATGACCAACAACCATCTGTTGCTTTACTGCCTCTTTTGTGAGAATCAGGGATGGGCCTATATTCTTTTCAAAATCTTTCCGATTAAATTCCAAGCATGCCTTGAAGAATCCCACAAGAGCCTCCAGGAGGACCATCTGGAACCGTTCTTTCTGAACCTTGTAGGTCAACTGCCGCCGCAGACAGTGCGGAAGCCGCAACCGTACCAGATGGCTTCGCGTCAGCTGCACCACCAGGGTTTCTAAATTCTCCCTGTATTGCCTGCACTGGAGAGCTTTGTGGACAGCTAGAACCACGAGGATGACAGCTTCATCATCCAAGTAACCTTTCGTTCGGTTCACCATTTCCCAGAAGCCAATATTTTCAAAGCGTAGCTTGATAAGGATGACTTCGGGTACATCATCGATCAGGTGGCGTAGTCCTTCCAAGGTTATTTCCCCTGGTAAAGGCGATCCAGTGTCAGGAGGCATAACAGAAGATTGAGAGGAATAACGCTGCAAGGGGAAATTACCAGGTGCTACTGCTTGCGGCACCGGATCCTTCACATGGGCTGACCTGCTTCTTCTACGTCTGGCATTACTGTCAGCAGAATCCTCCTGCTGATTTGTTGGAGCCATGTGAGCAGGAAATTGTGGTGGCACGTAATGTGTTTGATGGTGAGGGTTTTCGTTTTTGGGTTTAGGTCGTTGGAAACGGTGTTGAGGGTGCTGTTGGTGGCGGGGTTGGGGTTTAGGGTTTTGTGCCTTGTTAGTTGGGGTTGGTGCATTAGGTCTGTGTGGAGGAGGAACGTGCAGAGGATTGTGGATTGTGTCCCCATGTGGTTTGGGCCAGTTGGGCCCAGGAGTGAATTGAGATGCCATAGGCATTCGTGGTGGCCCACCAGTTGGGGGCATGAAATTATTTTGGTAGCCTGACATATTGTTGACCTGGAATAAATACACAAAACGTTTTAGGAATTTGGCATATACATAATTAATAAACACAATTATACCTCAGTTGTTAAAAACTAACTGAGGTATTTTTTGTTAGGGTTGCATAATCAGATCATCAGATTCAATAGGTGGAAAGTATAACGGTATAACCATAGATAACAAACAGGTTAGTATATAATTAGCTTGGTAATTTAAAAAATGCCAAAAGTAACACAGGTTGCCCTTCAGATTTTACAATTAAACGTCATTTTTTTTAAATGTAATTAAAATACACATGCAATGGACATCACAATGCAATTCCAGGGACAGCAGCCATATTGGACGCCAATACATTTTTTTTATCTATACGTATATGCACTGTAAAAAGAAACAATTAAAACCCATATATGTAAATAATATAACGTATACAAATCTCTAGTGTAAAAAGGTTAATCATATACCAGTTTCGAAACACAAATAAATTATTAGGCCTATGTACTGCGCAATGAAACTGATCGAGTATGATCGAGTTTTTCTGCACGCGTACAAATTAAAAATGGGGAATAATAACACTTAACTATTTCCACAAA
This sequence comes from Glomeris marginata, assembly GCA_034696005.1. Classification (NCBI taxonomy): domain Eukaryota; kingdom Metazoa; phylum Arthropoda; class Diplopoda; order Glomerida; family Glomeridae; genus Glomeris; species Glomeris marginata. Next base: position 15,916 of record JAQFZQ010000257.1, on the reverse strand, counting down.
ATGATGTACACAGAAAAACACTCGATTTGTGTTTCAAAATTGGTTTGAGGAATTCACCGAAAAGGTCGATAAATGCAAACATACCGTCAGGTAAATTAAACATGCGTGCTCCAAACAACTCAGCTCGACACCGAAAACCGAAACCGAAACTGCGCATTAAGAACAAGTAGTTCCTTTTCCGCGAAATAGATAAGCGACAACCAACAGAGTCGACAGATTACAGTCACTTCTTGTTCAGTTTGACCTTGGTTTGACTTCAATATAAGTGTTTATGTTGGATTGAACGATATTTATCAGGAACTACTTCGATTGTGCGCAACGTTTTAAGATGTGACGTGGTCGGGGGACGTTCAATAATTACATAACAGAGCGACTTCAATTAATGTCCTGTGACGATTCCCATATTTTGCTTCTTTATTTAAATGTAAAGAAACCAACTGCATACTAATATTTAAACCACATTTATGACTGAAATGCAGTTGAACAGTAATAAAAATACATGCATATATGCAAATTTGCAGTGGAGGTCACGGAAGAGCGACGCGTAGTAAAATATTCAGTACGGGAAAAGCACATGACTACGTGACGTCATCGGATGCGAATACATATTAAATCTAATGTCAAACACGACAATTTAAATACATACACGTGCAATAAAACCCTTGATAAAACGCAAACCGAAACTAGACGAATAATAAGCGTCATGCATGCTATCTTATCAACTATCTTTTGCAATATTGTTATCAGTGAATAAACAGCCTTGACATTTTTAAATATACATGCACTTTAATTTTCTTGGGTTTAAACAAACATTTTGCTGATTTTATTTAAATTGAGGTGCACTCTAATTTTAAAGTTGCAGAAGGCCCTAACATTTCGAAGGACTCAATTTCACACCTGAAAGTGCCAAAATCGAAATAATTTAACTAGTCAAAATTGTCTAGAAGGGCTCAATCAAGGACACAATATACTGGCTCAATGGACTCAATTAAGTTACGGGACCAACAGTTCCAAACCTAAGGTCCCATCAGCAGGTTAATTATAAACATGCAGCAGCAACAATATGGTGGTAAAATTAACATTAAGGCTACCTCAGGTCATGTTATCAAATCTATTCGCCGAAATATTCAGTGATAATTGCAATTTGGCAAATGATCAAAACCCAAACTGAAAAATAGGGGAAAAAACAAAACAAAAAAACAACTGAGCCTACTGAAAAGGGCCTGGACTAGCTGCTATAGGATACCTGAATATCAAAGGATCAAAAGAAAGAAAATAATATTGATACATAACAAAATGTGAAACTTTTTATTGCAATGCATGAACATCTGTTATTTCCTGTTATACATATCAATTTAATGATTAGTAAATGTCTTCTTAAATAAATTGAAAATTTAACTACATGCAACTCGAATGTGTAGTTTCATTGCCTGTATATGCTTGATATCCTGCATTAACCTGGTGACCTATTCTTTCTTGTTCATTGATCCATTTATACTTCAATGCAAAGCACTGCATGTGTAATATAATTAATTATATTACGAAAATGTTTTTGCTGTAATATAGCGTGAAATATAAAGTAAAACTAATACTGCCTTCATGTCCCTGAAGTATTTCACATTGAAGGAAGAAAGTAGAAATCCGGTCTAAAGCAAATGTGTACCATTGTCTATTAGATTTTGCACAATATGTGAGAATAAAATTCACACAATCTTACCAGATAAAGTAGAAATCCTAAGTATAATGTAATGGCAATTGCCAATGCAAGATATATTGCCCAAAAATTTGGTATGTTAGTTGTAATTTGCACACCAACGAAGTAGAAGTTGATTATTATTACGGTAATAGTAAGTAATCCGCACACTAGTATTGTTGCACTAAAATTACATTTCCAAGTTGAATCATTTTTGAAATTCTTTTAAAATTAGTAGAAGTTATGCAACTTACTTGTTATTTGCAAATTTCCCCATTATAAGCTTGGAACTTGTGAACATAAGTGTTGGAATTAATGCAAATGGTAACTGAATGCTCATCACAGCATTTAAAATATCGGTCAACGATGTCAATTCATTCAGGCCACTGAATATTGAAATGAAAAGTGCAGGAAGAATTGCAATTGACCTGGTTAACAATATACGTTTCCATCTATCCCAGTGCAAGTTCAGAAATCCCTGAATGGCAAATAACAGTTAGCATTTCCGGGAAAGCCATACAAATGGCCATTCAATGCAGCATAATTTTTTGACATTCTACCTCCATTACAAACTGTCCTGCATATGTCCCAGCCATTGTTGAACTCTGACCAGCAGCGAATATTCCAACACCCCAAATATACAAACAGACTACTCCAAATTCACATCCTAGGAATATTCCCTGTAAAAATTTCCATACAATTGGCTGACAATCGTATCATAATCCTGGCTCAGTAATATAAAAGTTTAGTAAAGAGATTTAGGTCCATAAAGAAATCTCAGTTTATAGTAATTCATCACAAAAGTACATTGCAAATTTGCTCTTACTGCCTTATATAGGTCCACATCTGCTATATCTGTGTTATTCTTCAAAATGGAAACACTAATAAGTACCATGTATTATATGATACAGCATATAATGATTTACTTACTGGAAATACTTCAGTAACTGACCAAGTATCCTCATTAAGCGTACAAGAATTCAACTGGAATATGCCAGGAAATTACGCATTCTTAAAAGTGAATAAGCAAGTTGCATATACACGACATTCTTAGTGAAATCCACTTACAACTTCTGAATTTTTCTTGCCAAACAACCCAGCAGCAAACACAGCTACTACAAATACATTAATGATAAATGAAACTAATAAAGCAACACATGATTCAATAAAGTAATATCGATTGGCTTCACGAATTGGTTCAGTTTTGCTTCGGTCAATATCACGGGTCTGCATATAAAGCCAACATAAATTTCAAATTTTCATTTATGTACTATACACTATGTATCATATTGCATATGTGTAAGCCTCACTTTGACTAAAGCAGAGTAAAGGTAAAGATTATGTGGCATTATGACTGCTCCAATTATGCCAATTCCCTGAAGCAATGCACCAGCATCACAATCTTTGCAACCAGGGACAAATAAACCTCTAAGAACCTCCTTCTGATTGGGTTTAACTACTCCATACTGTTTACAAATGGAAAGCAGTCATGCATGAACAATGAAATTTTTGAATGTAGTAATATACTATATAATACAAAATAGTACTATACTTCATATCCAAAAGTTATTCCCATCATCAAGATCAAAAATCCAAATAGGGATTCGAGTTTTCGAAGGCCGTACTTGTCCAAAAGAAGAAATGTGAATGTGTCAGCCATTGTTATAAGAACACCACCCCAGATAGGAATCCTTGAAAAAAATTCACGATTGAGCAGAGGTCAAGAAAATATTGCGGAAGTTCTGTAAATTTTAGTGAGCTGATTGATTAGTGTAGCCCCTATTTACAAAAGCAACCATGTCATTACATTGCAACCATTGTTCAAGATAACTTTCTGATTATAAAAATAAATATTTTTATCTAGTAGGCGAACTATCACTTTCAGGTATGTCAAATTTTAAAAACAACTCTGCATGTATACAGGAATAATATAAAAAAATATTACTTTTAAATGTGATTTCCCAATTTGTAAATAGGGCAACACCTGAACATATTCAAGATAACACTAAGAAATTACTTTCGATTGGAAATTAGGTACAAGGCAATGGAAGTTCCAATAACTTCTTGCATATCTGACCCAATAATGGCAATTTCAACCATTAGCCATAGTATAACTCGGGTTATCTTTGGATAATATCTGTAGCAAATTTCAGCCAAATGCAACCCTGTCACCACACCTAGCCTTGCAGACAGTCTTTGCATGAACAACCCCAATATGGTTGCCAACAAAAGCACCCAAAGTAACTAAACAAAATAATTAAAATTATTCATAGATCAACATAGAGAACAATTGTAAACTAGAATACTCGCCCTGTACTCAGCAACTACCCCTGTTCGCAGGTCAGATTCAATATTTCCAGGATCTAAATATGCAATACTCATCAAAAAGCCAGGGCCAGTAAAAGCCAGCAATTTCCTAAAACTAAAACTGTACTGAGAGTAATCAAGAAATAATATGCATTAATATTTGACGACATTTATGTTGATCTCATTAAAATATTTAAAGCTTCAGTACCTCCCCAGTGTTAGGCACTTGCAGGTGGAAATCTGAAGTAGGTCGTTCATTTCCAGATAATTTAAAATGGTCCACACTAGATTCATTAGTTTCAGATGCCATCTAAAACAGGAAAAAACGCATAATATAAAGAAATTTGTTGTGAAGTGTTCAATGTGTAGATTAAATTGTAGTTAATATACAGATATACAGCTGTGAACTTCAGACTCCCATACAAGGCGATCAGGAAAATAACAATGAACTCTGTTGTTATATCCAGCATATAATACAAGGCATCTATTGCCAAATGTCACGCTTCATGCTTCCATTATCACTTTTGCCAATACCATAAACAATCCCAATGTTAAGAAATGTTATAGGTTGTATCCAAAGTATACTGTCAACTCACAAAATTACCAGCCTATATAATTGTATTGTATACAGAATGAGGTACAATTACAATTACTAATCGCATTTAAAAATTACCTGTAATATTCTTAAAATAGCACATAATTAAAAGTTTACGAAATAAGTTTATTAAAGGTGGATTCTAATACAATCGTTTGTAAAAAATAAATAAAAATCGCAAAGTTGGGAGCATTTTACTACATTTGGGAAAGCCGGGAGCTAAAAGCTATTGAGCTACTTTAACTTCATTGAGGTAGCTTTCCAAAATGTGTAAAATTCTCCCAACTTAAGATTTTTTACAAACAATTGGATTATAGAATTCCGCTATAAACTTCGGCTTGAATTAAACAGTGTTTTCGCATCAAATGCAATTTATTTCATATTTGTATCATTTTTAGATTTTTTAATATGGATTTTCGAACAGGAGCATTCAGTGTCCTTGATTCAGCCGTGCTTGCATGTGCAATCGGACTCCACCAGGGGCGCCCCGATATGAAAAATAATTTGATGTTCCACCTTAAAACAATCGTAAAATATTGACCATGCTATAACAGGAACATTAAAAAATATGAGGACAATTAACATTCACTAAAAATATGACCCACAAAATTCCCATTACTGTAAACCTCGATCGACATCTCGAGTCATGCAGATAATCATAAACACAAAGTATTTACTTAGTAATTGTAATAAAAGTCCTAAAATTACAAAGGCAAGCAATAAATTGCACTGCTGGCAAATTTGCATTCATTCTCTTTCTTAGCAGAAGGGCAATCTGAAATGCTTTATTTCTTTTTAATATCAGGGAGTGGAGTTCAAAAGAGGGAGTGACAAATTACCGACATGTTATTACATTATATTTAAAATACATGCGATTATTGTTTCTGGGTGAATGGGTTAATTCCATCAATTGCTTGCTGTAAGAAGGAAGCAACATCACGTGACTATCTACGTCAAAGTGCACTTGTATATAGAGAGATTTCAATAAGAGCAATAATATTCACAGATATACTGCAGCTGGCAAGTGTATGCCTATCCTATAAATACAAGGTTTCCACTACTATATATTGACCTCATGTTGGAAGAAGCTGAGTCTAGCAACTACTACAATGTACAAATCTATCACATATGTCATCTTGATGGCTGCAGTACACATGTAAGCATTATTGCCTAAAAATATTAAAAGTTACATTTCTTCAAATAATTTTACTGTTATTTTATAGTGTAATTGGTCAGCTGAACCTAAGACAACGCCAAGACTCGGCCATATTTGAACATCAGTTTCTTAGACCCAAACAAAGTTACTATGGAATAAAGAGATACGATAACCGAATCAAACCAAATGGTAAATGTTTTCATTAATTAAATAGAAAATGATTTGTGAACTGGTTTAACATGAAATTTATTGTATTTATATATTTCCATTAAAGATGCAATTACTGTTGAAGTATCCATGGCAATCACAAGTATATCTCCAATCAATGCTCAATCGGTAAAATAATATACTACTATACTAACATGAAAATTTGAAAGTAAAAGTTACATAGAAAAGAAAATAATATATAATACAAATCTGAAGGATTTCAGAGTGCAACTGATTCTTCAACAGAATTGGACTGATGAAAGGCTGTCTTACCGTGAAAGTCTGAAATATATAACCCTTACTGATGTGTACAGAATTTGGAAACCAGATCTGCATTTCTTGAATGAAATTTACGGTTCTTACCATTATATAGTTAATCCGAACACATTCGCAAGACTATACCCAAACGGACAAGTTTTATACAATATAAGGTAAAGGAATAAACAAGATCATTTAAATGTTCAATTTTTCCTCCTTTCATTGAGGTACCTATCTATATTCGTTTTTCTTTTACAGATTAACTCTGTTTTTCAAATGCAAAATTGATTACAAACGGATTCCTTTCGATCGTTTCCATTGTGCAATTCCTCTGACAAGTTGTAATTATTCTAATGATGTTTTCCTTGAATGATATAGACACATAATAAGGATTATTAATTCCTCATTTAAAATTTCTTAATTACCCTACCAGACGATTCTAAAGAAAACGATGATGTCACAGTCACTTGGAGTGAAACGGAACCTGTTCATATTTCTCAGCAATTAAAAGTTCCACTCTTCAAATTAGAGAAATACAATCCAGGATATTGCAACCCAGCCAACTATGAAGGTATCTTCCAAGAAATATTTTCATTTTTTATCAATTGAATTGCACGGCTCATTATATATTCTTTATGCACTTAATTGCTGCTATTCTAATTATGAGTTTATTTTGTTGCCTTATAAGAAATACAGACGACAGCAAAAATATATCTGAAATCTGTATGGTCCTTATTTTTCCCCAGGAAATCAGAGCTGCATCGAACTAAAATTAACTTTCAAAAGGGAGATTCACGTATACATGACTAGATATTTCATCCCTTTCATGACACTAGTAATGATGTCATGGTTGCCATTCTGGATCCCACATGATGCAACGCACATAAGATTATCGGTGCCAATTTTGACAATTTGGGTGGCAAGAGATTTGGCCTTCGGACACAACTTTGACAAAAATGCCCCTAATAATACATTGGCATTGGATATTTGGATGGCATTCTGCTTTTTCTTATTAATTGCTGCATTTCTCCAATACGTTTTGCTTATTTTTCTGCTGCATCGACAACAAGAGAATACATCTCATTCAGAAAATACAACAGTAAGTATTCAATTAAAGTACTAAATTCAATTCAAAAAATTAACTGTTGCATTTGTTCTGCATTTAGAGCGAAACCAACAACGAAGGCAATTTGAAGATAACTGGAAGAAGGTGTGAACGAATTGATGGCATTTGTCGGTTTTTATTTCCAATAGTGTTCTTGGTGTTCAATTTATTGTATTGGTCTGTTTATATGGGCAAGAAAAATAACAAAATATAAAGGAAACGTGTACTATATTGGAACTACTATATGATTACTCCCACAATCTTGCATTATATAAAATTACAAATGTGTATATTAGCCTTCTTTGAGCAGCTATAATAAACATCACATGCATAAAAATGCATATTGTTGTGTTGTTGGAGATAATAAACTTTGAACTTATTATTGGACGTGGAGTGGATCAATTGTTAAATCGTACAATACAAAAAACAGTTCATCTTTATGACGTCATTAGCTTGTTAATGCATCAATTCGTCTATTTTAGGCTTCTAATTTGAAACAATTGCAACAATTGGAGTTTCCGGTCCTATTCAAAATATACTACCATCATTTTCTCGCCTGTCATCAACTAATTTGACAAGTTTTCCCGATTGCACCAGTCAAATATGCAAATGTCTTCCAGTGCAGAGATTAAATTAAATAATGCAGTATACCACTTAGATTTAAAAGGCCATTATTATGCATTTGAAAAATGCAGCTGCTTATCATTTCTTTTTCGATGACAATAATAGACCAATAAACTGTAGTGCAAAATGCTGTATATCACGTGACAATAGTTTGATCATATTTAGAGTACAAGACTGTATCAAAAGTAGCCAGCAAGTTGAGTCGCAAGTTTTACTTTCAGGGTTTCAACATGATTCTGTCAAGAATAATAACAATATTGTTCAGCACAAGTTTTACAATGTAAGTATACCAAGATGTTTGTGTGTTTTTAAAAACATGAAAGGATGCAATGTTTAGACAATTGATGTAGAGTTGCATCAGATTGGAATTCTCGACAGCATCAATATCGAGGGTTTGATGCATTATTGAGAGTTGATAAATACGATTCAACCATCAGGCCTCAAGGTATACAACTTTTTTTAAACAAAGTCTCGTATCTATGTATCCTAGTATAGTTTGAAACCAAGTATTGCTTCCTGTATCACATTCCTTACATTGTTAACCTTCGTTTTATAGAAATTAGTTAGACTAATGGTATTTTAATTAAAAATGTGCTTATTAACTGTTTAAAAACATTATGTGCAGCACTGAAGAGTAGATTTTCTTTCATTACAATATGTAATTACCAATTATATTTTACATACATATATAGTGGAATAAAAATGTTTGTAATAATTATCATACTAAATGAAAAACCTGTCATTTGTATGTAGTGAATAACACCAAAATGATATTGATAACCACTTCATTTCAAAGATGGCGAGAAACCAGTAATAGTTCGTGTGAAAATGGTCGTTACTGATATAATATCAAATGAAGACAGCTTGAATACGGTATAGTGAATTAATTGCAATCTATAGAAATGCATTGGAATAACCCCATGTGCAATATTATATTGCAATATACGTCATTATTAGATGTTCAAGTTGACAGTAAATCTACAACAACAATGGATGGACATGCGGTTACAACTAAATTCAACGCCATATTTCAAATATATTATTTTGAACGGTGAAGAAAATGTAAAACGAATTTGGGAACCAAATTTGTATTTTGAAAATCAAATATCTGGGAAGATCCACGATGTAATTCAGACAAATATGTTCGCAAAATGGCATTCTAATGGGGAAATTCAGCACAGCACAAGGTATAAAACCTCTGAAAATACATAAATTTAATAGTATATCATTATAATTATGTTTTAAGGTTAACATTGAAAGTTCCCTGTCAAAAGAATAGTGAAACATTTCCATTCCAACGTTTTATGTGCTCTGTTCCAATGACAAGTAGTAAGTAATATATGTTCGCATAGAAAAATACAAATAAAAGTCATAACATTAATTCGGTATTTATTTTAACTATTTCAGTTCATTCTAGTCTGAGAGATGTAATATTTGTGTGGGATATTAATGACCCTATTGTTATACACAAGGATTTACGAATCGCATATTTCGACTTAGATAATTACTTTTCAGATTATTGTGTTGGAAATTCAAGTTTAGGTGAGGTCATTTCCCAATAGGTCCTATCACATAGATCAATTGTATTATATTATTGTATTTCCATAGGACAATCAGGACAATTCAGCTGTGTACGAATGAATCTTGTTTTTCGAAGGCAAATCGGACACTACATGAAAAGAATATTCATTCCTTACATTGTGGCAGTGGCATTTTCTTGGAGTTCGTTTTGGATCAATCACAATTTGTCTTCTATACGAATTATCATTGGGATTATTTCAATATGGGCCACATTTGACGTCACATCCTGGTCCCAAACAATTTTCAAACAGCCTCAGAATAACACTGCCATTTTTGTATGGGAGACAGTTTGTTTTGCTTTTCTCATTTCTGCTTTTCTAGAGTTTGTTATAGTATATGCTACTGCACAGCATCGAACAGGAAACAAATTGGTATGCAACATACATTAACAATATGTAGATTTAAAACTGTATATAATTATGGGGAATATTTATTGCAGGATAACAAGGGAAATATGAAGAATGAATGCATAGATGAAGTATCACGTTTGGCTTTTCCAATGACATTTATCGGTTTTAATGGCATTTACTGGACATTGTATGGTGTAAACTATTTTAAGGGCATATTATAAGGCATAAAAGAATTTTTCCATGTAATTCACAAAGAAATTTGATTTTCAATAATGATGTATTCACGTTAAAATAAAATATCCACGAATTGTCATGTAACAATTATCAATTTTGTACTTCATTTATAATCTTCCTGCACAAGGGATACATATTTGAAATATTGTTTACATTTTTAATACCATGTATGGTTTTCCTAATTGTTGGCAGCAATTCATACTATTGGCCTATATTTTATACAGTTTGTTTACGTAACCAGTTCCAACTATTTAGTAAATTGCAGGGGAAAACAACCAATCACATGCATTCTTCCTAAATATATTCATGTCACTGTCAATATAACTATGTCAAAAATGTTTCAAAATTTAGTTACAAACGATTCTCATAGAATTGTACTAGCAGCACGTGGTTGGCAACAATAAGTATGACATTTTATATGGTGGAAAGCAATAATATGTGTCTTTGACATAAAAAATAAAATACAATTGAGGAGAATAATTAATTTTGGCCTTCCCATGAAATTCAAGGCAAATGAATTTTTCCATTTCAGTAACATGATTGGAGAACTTTCAACTTCTTAGCTTTTGCTAGTTGTAATAAGGGCAGAAAAGTTGGGATGCTACGTCACTAAATAAGACAAACCGGAAACCAACATGGGGTATAATAAGTATAGCCTAATAAGCCAATGATAGCTGTTAATAATAGAGACCCTGAACAACTTCCTGTGGATACAAGATCTTCCTCCGTTTCCAAATCTATATATTTAACGGAATTACCCATCATCGTGAAATTAAATGCAAGAAGTTCCACTTCCGTCTTATCCAGAGTACAATTATCGCTTAATTTACTTCTAAAATTCAATTAAACTCGACCCACTTGGACCAATTTCAAGTATTAGTGTCGAAGATCAACTGGACAATTTAACTTCAGGATCGATTGTCTAAAATATCTATCATAATTAGTAATAACGGACACTCCAGTATAATAACTTTTCCTTATCTTGCATATAATAATGCACAGTTCCATATTAGCATGCAATGATATCCACAAATTATTTTCGAGGTGTAACATCATGTATTATAACACTGCCCTTGCAACACTTATCATATTTCATTTTGTCCATGCAGGCCTTTTGTCACACAATGTTCTGGATACAGTGCATGCTAAAATTAAAAATGAGCTGCTTCAAATAGAAGTTTTTTTGGAATATACAAGGACAACCTAAGTCCATGTATGCTAATGGATGCAGCAAGAAGCTTGTAAAAGTATTATGCTCTATCCAAAGTCAAACTTGCATTGAAGGCCAAGTAGGAATTTGGCTTATAGTCCAATTGCTCAAATAAGTGCTATAAAGTCAAAATAGTGGTGATACGAATGTAAAACAGTAGCTATGAAGGTCTCTTCAACGGTCCCTATGATTAAATACATAAAAAAGTTTCCCGAGAAAATGATGCCCAACCTCAAAATACTGCAAATGTTACTGGTACACTTGCTATGGATACGATAACATATATAATATAGTTTTCATAAAGTTCCTAATCGGCCTGTACCAATGTAAATTGAAAGGTTGTGTAGGGTATACCCTGCAACTGTCATTACATGCACAAGAAAGATTTGCATCATAATGTGAGTGGAACATTGAAAGAAAACAATTAAATATGTAACAAAAGTGGAATGTAATGTAAAATTGTACAAGACATACTCAAGCATCAGGTTATAATTGCAATATAATGACCACTTGGAATAAGCGATCTAACTCGATAATAGCCGTGTTTGTAACTTTAAGCGCATTTTGACGTCACCGTCGTAAATTAATCAATTATGTCACGTGGTTCATATATCTTTACTCGGCGCCCATAAAAGCCATCAGCATCCCAGGCAGTTCTTACAATCTGAGGATTAACTTTCGGTGGAGCTACATGACATCATAAAGTAAGTTGGAAAAATTATTGGAGCTTGGAAAAGTTTCTTAACATTGTTTTCATATTTTTAGAGATGCGTGTCTTGCTGTGTGTGTGTTTGATCGCTTTTGCATTTGCAAAGTAAGTTTAGATAATAAGTGCATGTTTCAAATATTTGCTTACAAAACAATTCATGCATGTTAATATGGCAGAGTGATAATTGCGAAAAACCTGCGCGAGTCGGAAAGACACCTTTTGGAGCAAATTTTGGGAAAAGGTTATGATGCCCGCATAAGGCCAGATGGGTCCAATCATACATCTGTAGATATATCAGGTTAGATTAATTATTACACTATTTTATATTCAGGCAAACGGCAAATTTACAGCTTTAACTATTTTTAATTAACACAAATGTGATTACAAACTGACATATTTAAATTTATAAACTGAATTTCAAGGCTTCCCCAGACGAATTGGGCAGAATGGATTTAACTATCAGCAAGGTAATTTCATTATTCGTTATTAAATGGTCCGTATTATAAATTACATACAAAGTTTGAACTATAGTCTTTACTCCTATAGGAATAGAAGGACCAGTGGTGGTGACAGTAAATATGGTAGTTCGGGCAATATCCAATGTAGACTCCTTCAACAATGTGAATATATTGGGAATAATTTGTAGAAAATGGAGTTAAGTTTTGGAGTGATTATAATGATGATTCATTTCTTGCATTTAGCACTTTGACTTGGAGCTAACTCTTCGTCAAAACTGGAGGGACAGTCGGTTGAGATACGAAAATATCCGAAATGAACATCCATTCTTGTCACTGACAGAACCAGAACGCATTTGGAAGCCTGATTTGTTCTTTCCCAACGAGAGGGAAGGAAGATTTCACAATATTTTAAATCCCAACACACTTGTTCGAATTCATCCTGAAGGAGATGTTATGTACAGCGTCAGGTAAGACATGACTTTAACAAAAAAGTGAACTATAGTTGATTAGTTCCCCAGACATTCTAATGTAATTATATTATCTGTGGAGCCTGCTTTTTCTGTTCCACTTCTGTTTATTGAAATGGCCTTCATTTCAACATTTGAACATACTGACCTAATAGGTCAACTGTTAAAAGTTATCACTTCATGCCTACCAATTGCATCAAACCCTTAAAATTAGGATCGTAATAGAATCACTTGATGGGAACAAAGGCTATATATTCAATCATGGATAATAAGTTACTTCCTTGACCAGCACTTATTGAAAGTATGATGATGGCATATGTGGGAGTGCGAATTGTATAAAGTTCGCCTGACTACTATGGTAGTCAGTTGTTTTTATAGTTTTTTATAGTGTAATTATAGTTAATGCCGCAGCAATGAATCAATTGAAACCAATAGCTTCAAATATCTTTTATATTTTTGGGGGAAATCTCCTTTATAATTGCATTTTTTAGGAAGATTATATACGTTTATTGAATTTTTTATAGGATATCTTTACGCTTATGGTGTCACATGGAGCTTTCCAGGTTTCCTTTTGACACTCAAAACTGCAGTGCAGTTATATCCAGCTGTGAGTGTAATTAAGTTTAGAAAAACAGTAACACACTAACTTTTCAATGTGAACATGTGTATGATATTTTCTTATTTATGGTGTAGATGGAAGTAGAACAGAAGATGTTGTATTCGTATGGAAGGAGTATGATCCAATTCACTATAGAAGAGATATCACGGTGCCTCTGTTTAACTTGTTGAACACTGAAACTCGGTATTGTAATAGTCGAACTGTTACCGGTAAGTATTTTAAAAATGCATGCATTTATACAAAGCTACAAAATGATACAGACCATATGCTTGTTTATTAATACATAATTATTTTGCAATTAATAGGAGATTACAGCTGCATAGCTGTCGACTTTGATTTGGAAAGAGAAGTGACTTTTTACGTCTTGAAGTTGATTCTGCCAACTACAACTGCTGTTGTCATATCTTGGCTGGCATTTTGGCTGAGTTCTAAAGCTGCTCTTGTTAGAGTTGCTATTCATCTGATCACCATAATCATGGCTCTGGCTGCAATATTCTACTCTGGCACATACTCTCCACCAGTTTCTTACAGTACCGGCATCGATGTCTGGAATGGAGTCACTATTGCTTTCCTGTTAGCAGCTTTCATCGAGCTTATACTTGTCATATACTTCCATCATCGTGATGAAGTGGACAGTGATGGACTGACGACAACCAATGGCGAGGAAAATTTGGTAAATCTTTTTTTCCCCTTCAAAAACAGACCTTCCTTGTTTACTTTAATTTGACCAACCCTCTTTGTATATTATTTATGTAGAAATCCGACGGTTTCAAAGTGGGTCAGAAGAAGTACTTCTGGAAAGGAAGAACTGCAGGAGAGAAAGTCGACATTATTTCACGAATTATTTTCCCTATTGTGTTCATCGTTTTCTGTGTCATTTACTGGCCAGCATATGCAAGTGGTTAACTGAGAACACTGTGTATACATGACATGGCTATAATAACCTTGTGGAAGACTCATTTCTAATTTGTCGATGGCAATTCAAATACTATATGCATGGATGTTTGGTTCCTCAGTCATGCACCCTGTATACAGAACTACCAAATCTGATATCGCATTCTGGGTGCATGGGGATATTATTATTATATCGTCATTATTATAGCTCACAGAAAATGTATTATAGTGAACTCATATATTCATATTCTGCCGTGAATTTCTAAAGAGCCTGTTTTAAGTAAGCTTTCGTGCATAAATGCAGAATTATTTTTATACAATTTATGCCGTTTTAGCTAAATATCAGTCGAACATTAGGCTACTATACAACTATGACGTTGCGGTAGCAGAAGTTTTTTTTATGTACCCTACTCATTATACAGAAATATATGTTGTATCTACATGTTTTAATGGGTATATTTATGGTTCGTTGTATGCATCTAAGATACGATATAGTGAAATAAACATTTGAATTTTCAGCACACTTGCTATTCTGAATTTGAAAACGCAAAGTACAGTATATGATGTATATTCACAATTGTTTATTAGTTTTACATACATACCGATACCCATAAAAAGTATACCTAGTAACCATATCGACATTCAATTTAAAATCAGTAGCAACAAAAATGAAAAATTTATACTATAGGCCTATGTCAGGAAACAACTTAGGTACATGTAAAGAATGGCATGTCCATAACAATTAACTTTAATACAAACTAAAGCTGATCATTAGTACATCCTTCTAGCGGATGCAATAACTGTTGTTGCCCTTTCGTATATAATATCAGATGTACCCATGCAAGGGCTAGGAAACTTGGAGGTTGTGCTTGTGTAAGGTTGGGTAGTTTTCCCATATCCTGATGAAGTTGTTGAAGTATTGATGCGAGGTGGTGTTGAATTGGTACGACCAACGTCAGTGAAGGTTTCACCTTCAAGAGGATAAATTCCAGTAGGTACCGCGGTTACTGAAGGATATTTTCCAGTAGTTAATTCGGTTTGAGCAGGATGATTTTCAAGAGTCGAGTCAATCTCAACAGGATATATTCCAGACGTTGCATTAGTTTCTCCAGGATACACAGCAGGGGTCGATTCCGATTCTATGGGGTAAACCACGGGTGTAGAGTCCGATTCTCCGGGGTAAACCACGGGTGTAGAGTCCGATTCTCCGGGGTAAACCACGGGTGTAGAGTCCGATTCTCCGGGGTAAACCGCGGGTGTAGAGTCCGATTCCCCGGGGTAAACCGCGGGTGTAGAGTCCGATTCCCCGGGGTAAACCGCGGGTGTAGAGTCCGATTCCCCGGGGTAAACCGCGGGTGTAGAGTCCGATTCCCCGGGGTAAACCGCGGGTGTAGAGTCCGATTCCCCGGGGTAAACCGCGGGTGTAGAGTCCGATTCCCCGGGGTAAAC
>JAQFZQ010000256.1:0-39766 GCA_034696005.1 Glomeris marginata | reverse complement strand
ATAAGGGACACACATAGCTACTTACAAACCAATTATCAGGGTACCTTACAAAACCCTGTCAGTTCACCTTTAAAGCATTCAGTGTTTATTTTGATATGTCAATTGGGGAGGTATTTTACAATTGTTTATAACTTAAGAATACCGTTTTTAAAATTTTTTTCTCTCAAAAAGGTGAATGTTATAATGAAATAAGAATCTCTAATAACATTGGCCATATTTGATAAACATAAATTTAATATAGTTCTTTTATCTTTAATAAATACTGTTGCAGAATATATTTCTTAAATATTTTAATAAGATTTAAATCACATTTAACTGACTGTGCTGCCATATTTCTTTTATATGCTATTTTCGCTATTTCATTTCAGGCATAAAAATGTGCTCTTGGCAAGTAAAATGTGGAGAAAACGTTTATAAGGACAGCTGCTAAAATATTAATTGATGTTAATTGTTTGGAGGATTTGCACACAACGCTTTGTTTTCTCCACACCATTTTTCAGCGTGCCATTTGATATCTGAGCTGGGAAAAGTTTTTGGTGTTGATATGGCGGATCGATTGCCCCTATTCATATATTATTCGGTATTTTGGAGTTATCGGAGTTCATATTCAATTTGCGGTTTTTTAACTGATAATGCAACAGATGTTCTTATAAGTGCCTTGGTAAATAAACTTGCAATTCATTGTATACTGCAATGTCAGTATTACAACGTCCTCAAGACAGACATTCCATGTTTGGTAGATTCATATGACAGCCAAAAATTCAATAAGTTTTCCAGTCCTATAAATATATTTAGGAATATATTTCTGGAAGATTACTAATCCATGTTTGTGCGGCTTGCAAATGTACTGGAAAATCGGCGCAGTTGCATGAACATAAATACAAAATACTTTCTATATGTTTCAGGTGATGAACTGGAGATAATTTCTGCAGTTGAAGGAGGTCGAGCTCAAGTCCCATGCAACATCTCAACATATAAACCGGGTGATCGGGTTTCCTTGGTTCTGTGGTACAAAGGCACTGCTGGCATTCCAATTTACAGGTACGCTACTTGCAGCCAATTGCCTTTGTATAAACCAATGCGATGCGTAAGTAAGTGATTGAATTTTCGTTGCCATAGTGACCTTAGCGCTTGACAAATTTTGCTGCTTGCTCAATCGGAATTTAATCTTCGCATTTCGTAATTTGTCCAAATAGCTTGTGCTTGAAGCTTATGGCTTTGTTTCTGATGGCATGCTCTTGCGAAGTACTCCAAATTAAAAGCACAAAACTATTTGCTTTATGGAATTGTAAGTTACAAGTAAATAAGATTTCCAAACCAGTGCAATGTTGTATATGGTATTTTTTTACCTCTTTCTTCAGTTTTTCTCTTGAATTGAGTCTTACAATTTTATCTTTTGCTATTATTTTTCAATGTTAGTGTGGATTTGAGGAGTAAAGCAACTGCAAATAACACCTATAGTTTCAAAGATGTTCATGCCAGGAAAGTAGAACTAATGATGACGACCACACCAGCATATCTAATTCTGCGCCCTGTTCTACCTGATGACTCTGGCATCTTCCGGTGCCGTGTGGATTTTCAAAAATCACCAACACGCAATCAACGTGTCCGACTGGATGTTATCGGTAATGAGATTTTATTTGTTTTTAGGGAAAATCAGTGTTGGTGCGCTATAGGAATTAAATGAGCTACCGGTTATTTGATCGAAATCAAGGTGTGCGTTTGCATCCTTCTGTTCATCCTTCCGGCTTCGCCTGAATAATTGATAATTTGAAATAGCGATCGATATTGGATATTAGTTGCATGCCACAGGATGAAATGCTCATAATCGAGTGAAGCAGTGTTGACTAGTTTATGCAATGCAGTCTGCATAAAATTCTCACCATAATAAATAAATTACAACTTGAATAATATATCAATACCTTTGAATTAAATTATATTCTTTAAATAAACTTGTTGATGCTCTCGTTTATCCGTCGCCCTGTATAATTCTTATTTACGTCACCTCCACCCTCGATTTAACGCCATTTGTTTCATTTATCCACCAGAAAATTGTAAAACTTCAAAGCAATTGCTTAAGCAATTGTACATTGCAAACATTAATGGAAATCTTCAAAGACGTACAATTCCTCCACTAGAATAATTTACTATAATTAATTTACTTTTAATTCCACTCTTTGTTAACAACCACAATGAAATTATGGAAATGATCACCTTGTTTAACAGAAACTTCGAAAAATCCAAATTGTATAAATTAAGTAAATCTGGTGATGGAAATCAATGTAAAACTTTTAATCATTGGCTTTAATTTTAAAGATGACAAAGCAAGTTACTTGAATTGGTTTGTAATCTGAAACTGTCTACAAAATGTTGCAATGAGTTGGTCGGAAAAGCCAACAGTAGCCGATGTAATAGGCAATTGCAATGTGATTTTCGAAAATACTAAACTATTTTCGCGTTTCTTTCTTGTCAAATAATAGAATGCAATAATCCTCGCTTTCTCGAAGTCTATATCTGTTCAATATACAAGTTGAAACCTTAATTTAATGCGATCCAGGCTCCTTTAAATGGACGCGTCTCGTGCCTTGACACTTATTACTCCTCCTTTTACCAGGTTTGGCCTGAATTTGCCTAATTCTCGTTGTCATTCATTACTAGAGCCCCCAAGGTACGTCCGGATCACGGACGATGCCAATAAGGAGATCGGAGACGTGATTACTTTGCGAGATGGCGATGGCTTGAAGTTGCAATGTCACACTGACAGCGGTGAGTACAGTTCTCAAGTTTGCTTTGGACACGCTTTTCTTATCTGGTTCATTGCTTTTAAAAATCACGGGATAAATTAATTACTCGTAGTTGAAAACGTAATTCGAAGATTGCCCGCAGCGTCAATCTGTTACAATGCCAAAGGCTGAATGCATTAAATCCTTATTTCCTTTCCGTTCTTCTCGCAGCGTAATTAACTTTCAGCCGATTCAATGTTAACAGTAAATAAAAATCGAGATAAAATTATAAATTTATTTGTTCGTGTACTTGGTAGGATATTTGCAAACGCTGTGTGATTTTTGCCATTGTAATTTCAGAATTTCCGGCTAACTATTGGTTTATATTGATAGCATTTTGCAGGAAAAAAAGGAATAATTGTGAGAAATGTTATGCATGATGCAGTGATAAGACATTCGATCTTACAAAAAAACATTAATCAATATGCAGGTGATTGACTTAATTAACCCCACTGTATGGGGTAAGGATAATGTAATCACATAACTTAGGTTAACAAAACACCTGAATCCTGCAGAGAGTTAATTTAAATACATGTAGGTTAAAGTTTAAAGGTCTTAAGAGGATAACCTATTTCCATATTGTGAGACTTGGGATTTCCAATAGAAAATTGCCATTGACATCTTGCTGAAGATCAATTTTTCAATGTAAACGTGTGACGTCTTTAACATAGCCTTGGGTGTTCAGAATATAACCGAAACTATTTGGAGAAGTATGAACTTATTTCGACCATAATCAACTCCAGCTCTGACGTCAAGGGCAATTTTGAACTAGGCTATCTTATACCTCACATGCAGTTCTTAGCATTGAATGGCATACCGAGCTGTTCAGAAAAGGTTGGTGGGGGTCTGATGGCGTTTCGCAGAAGTTGTAAACGCCCATCAAATTTGGTGCGAAGATTGGGGGATGTGACTGAAAATATGGCACAAAAAATGTGCAAGATAGGGAAGAAGTCGCATTAGATCAGTGAGTCGAAGCTGGTTCTTTTGAGCATTATCGAAAATCGCATGCCTTGTGATATGTTTCTGGAAAAGTTAGTTGCCATATATGGCTCTCCATAATATGTATTACGGTACGGTATCTAATGTGCGAATTAATAATGTACATATACCTCATGCCCCATCAAATACAATATTGAATAACCATGCATATTCTGATATTGTTTCTCTTTTTACTTAATAACACGTGTTCCACCTGACTGCTCAGATTTATGTAATTCTGTTTTGTTTCCTTTTATACTGATACAAAAATGTTTTCTCATATTGCTAACAAGGGGCACTTGTTGCGGATAAAATTTAACACTTGTATATGCTACCAATAATGATTATTGATTGAAGGATATTACTTCAGCTTCAAGAAACATTACTAAAATATTTATTCGCAACTGCATTTTTCACAATGAAAAAAAAATTGTATCAACAATAAATCCCCAGTCATTTTTTATGAGCCATGCAACTAATGCTTCCTTTGTTAGCACAGCTATAAAAACATCATGAATTCTCAAGTGAAGTAGAAGTATCAGCGGAAGTACAAACCCTGAGTGACAAGGAATTTTCAGAATTAATACCAACTATAAGATATGAATTTTCTGATTTCATGTTAAAACTTAATTATCTTAATTCATGATGCAAAATTGAGACTCCATTAGACAATCAATTGAAACTTTCAAGTCATATAAAAGGAACGAATCGAAAATTGTTGTGTTTTACACTTCATATTGCAATTCCTTAATAACAACGTTATTGCTTAAAGTATATGTTTAAATTAAAAAAAAATATTTTGTTGCATACATAAATTATCATTAAATTCGTTTCTTATATACTAGAACATGCTTCCACAGGTGACAGACTGTAAAAGTTAATTTGTACACATCTACATGTACATGAGAATGAAGTGCACTCCAGTGCATGGCAGAGGATCCTTTCATTTCTTATGTATGGTCTTGTGTATATTTGGCTGGTTTAAAAAATACATTTTCACGGAAACCTTCCCTTATCTCATGTTGTATGTTTTTTGTACGAACACGTGCTCTCAGCGAATGTAGAAGCTCATCGTGCATATACTTTCAAAATGGGTGCTTGCTTGCCATATCAAGCTATCTGTGTGAATATGGTGCTCCGACCACCTTTTTGTCAGTCGATATTCAAAGGAGCTCTAATGCATAGAGATGGATGGTTTTACAGAGTATGCTTTTCGAATAACCATTCAATGTCTGCAAGATCATGCCTACATGAATGAGCTTAGATAATAAAGTATACGTCTTCGTTTTACAATTCCATGCGTTGCTCCTGATATCTATATCAGCATTCACGTGGAATAAGATGTGATACTTCACGCTTGAAACTCGTGGGTTAGTTGGCCGCCAAAATCCGCACATGCTTCTTTCCCTTTATATGCTGCACGCTATACTATTCTCAAGTCAACACATAGGGTATATAGTTTTCCACTCCAGTATCTATCTTTAACTTTACCCCTTCCATATGCATGTGTTATATATAGCAGATCGTAGGCGATTAAATGTACGTATAATTAAAGGTGAATAGACAGCGATTCCTAACACTATCGTTCGATCGTGAAAATCGAACAATATAATCACCAATAATGATATCAGATTGCCCTTCCCGGCCAATCAGAGGACGATCAAGCTAACGGTCGTCTAAAATATATCAAAATGTATGTAAATTTGGACACTTCAGCGTTTGGGATATCATTATTGGTGATTATATTGTTCGATTTTCACAATCGAACGATAGTGTTAGGAATCGCTGTCTATTCACCTTTAAAGTGTATTATTAAAATGTACTCGTAGTAATTTCACACAAGGTTAATACGAAGCAAATTTAAGAAAAAATAAGTTTATGACCTCACCCTTTCTCAATATACTTTCTAACAACACCTACTGGCAATATTTTTCTTAAAATATTCCTACCCTCTATTTTAATGACGTATTTTGTGGACGCTCCTCTGTGGCCTCGCTGCATGGCAGTGCAACAAAGGGAAGAAAGTTTTAAATGGAAATCTATTTTTGCTGCTCTTAAAATTGGAATTTGCAACAATAGGAACATCACAATGTGGTCGATATTTCTGTAAAGGTAGCAAACAATTGGGTTGACTTGTTGAGTTCCTTAGCATGACAAAAGGCGCGCACGTTTTAATGGAGCGATACATGAAAGGCTTGGAAATTTTAATAGTATTAGCCCGGTTTTCACCATTATCAGGTTTTGGTATCCAAAATACAATCGTGACTTGTGCAGCAAGCAGTTTGATAATGCTGGGTAGCTCATATCTCACCAACCAACCTGATTTTCTGCTTGCCGCCTTGAAAAGTCGTTTTCAAGTAGGTCGAATATGTGCCAAAACAAGTCAACAAATGTACTTTAGGTTGCGGTTCCGGTCAAAATTACCTTAGTGTTATAGACACACCAACATCTGCTTTAATTATGGATGTATTAATTGTTTATGTTCGTGGCCATGTTCGCTATTCGTCGACCATTTCATTGCTATATACTTTTTCTAAACTAGTTTCACTCTGTTAATGAGTTGAATGCCCCGTTTGTTGAGATTTAATTTGGGCAAATTGAACTGTTTATATCCGCTTGAAATGATTTGCGTTCAATGCACAGCAATTATCAAAAAAAACATTTTGGAAAAAAATCCTTTCATTGTTGACTAAATATGATGATTATCTTCCTTTTATGTTTGGATTTGTATGTATATACATGCAGAATCTATACCTGCCGTTTAAAATTGCCTGGAAATAACACCCTAACTCACAAATAAATGGCAGACAATGCTGCATTCAGAACAGGAATGCAATACAGCATACTTTAACATATATGTTTATTTAAATTGGCATATAACTTTGGATAAATAAGTTAAAAAAAATTCAAGAACGTGAGAAACTTCAGGAAAAGCCAGCAGATGTAAAATATTAATAGAAGAAATCCTTAAGCATACTTAAAATATTAATATTTATGAATTTATTTGAGCCTTACCTGAGGGTGCTGGTATGACAGCAGGTGTCAGAGTACGTGCATCTCCTGAAATCCATAGCCAACTTGCCAAAAAAATTACACTCGATAATTTCTCGAACATCGTTCAAAATTTATAATGGAACAGTATCCGAACAGTGTTGTTCCCAGATGAGGATTCAGATAACAGCGATGAATGCCACTATCATGTTTGTGGTAAAATACAAAGTGGATCTTCCAGTGGTCCTACCTGGACAACTTGTATAGCACTAACTAAAGTTCGCTAAGAATTCTGATTTTTCTTCCCACCAACTTGTTTTGTGATGTTCATTCGCGAATCGGTGCAGTGGCTGTGGTTGGTGCTCGTCTCTCGACGTGGCCCAGTGACCCTGTTTGACTGGTTTTTGTTTCCCATGACATACCCCTTAGTGCAGAGGCAGAGGCATTATTTGACCATCCCATGTAAACCGGAAGCGTGACGATGTCGAAGGTTGTGAAAAGTGTTTTTGCCATGCCACTTACAACTTACTGGAGAGGCTCCATTCAAGTAGAAAATTTGAACTTTTGCTTTAACTGCATAAAGTTACGCTCCATTATTATTATTGATGCTGGAAGCGACTGTCTGGAAATATAGGTCCCGCGCGCAGCAGCTTCTGTATATGTTCTATACATGCATGCTTTTGCAACAATGCTGAATTGCTGCAAGCGTAAAGACCGTGAACTTGTCAGAATGCGGTTGAAATGTTTTTCAAAACAACATTTTGATCTTAACTGCAACGTCTCCGAAAAAGCACACCTATTTATCTGGCCATACAACTGTTCAAAAACGCATTTATGTGTTTAAACTTTAATTATAATTTGTTGATAGTACAATGTTATACCATGCATGAGTTCAGTGTTTTGATAAACATGATGGCACAAAAATGAAAGCATTGCACATAAAATGTTTCCTGTAAATTCGTTTCGGGTTATTAGCTAGATGAAAATGCAATTCATAGTCGAAAAATACCTGCCCAGGGATTCGCATATTATAGGATTTGTGCTGGTGCAACCAAAGTAAAATCGGTAACGTTATATAGATTCATTGTAACATAGTGATACTATAGTATTTTTCAAAGTAAGAGCATACCGTATGCCTCTCCCCTCCTCGTACAAGTTATATTAGGAGGGGAGGGACATACGGTATGCTCTTACCTTGAAAAATACTATAGTACCTGTGTACCTGTGTATTAAGCATCAGTCAATACCCGACCCACCAATACTCTACATATATTCTCCACAATATCTATTATAAATCATTCCAATTTCATATTGAATTTGAAATAGGTCGCAGATAACTTCCGTTATGCACTGAGTTTTTGCAATGTGCATTGAATTTCAGGAAGCAATAGGCTAGCCAGATGCTCTCGCATCCTTAATCCTTTTGAGTTAATTTAATTAAGAATTCGTCCGAGATAATGCCAAGGTATATAGGACAGTTACAATATATGGGACGAAAATATATGTCAATTAAAACTGACAATTGTCAGCTTAAGGGTAATGTGTGATAAGTACGTGATTGTGTTATGTAGCTGCGAACTTTTGCATCACAACAACCTGTTTTCCATACGGAAATACTCTTTTTGCATTAGCTATAAAAACGTTTTAAACGGAGATCCAAATTTTTAGGAGCTTGCATTTCAATGTCGCTATAGGTACAAAAAACTTATTTTTTCCTGCAAAAATTCCATGGTAGAAGTGCACTCTATAGTAAAGTTATCTCTCCCGGTCATAATCCAGTCCTCCTATTAATGGCGAAACCACATGCAAGGTTTCTCGTCTTTACATATGTTTATTCCTTCTCGAATTGTACTATACAGTATACAGGGTGAGTCAGCTAACTGTTGCGTGGTTGGTATAGCTCAAATGAAAAACCGCAGTTTGCCTAAAAGCTGCCAGCACTGCGACGCTTCACATGCGTGCAAGGAAAACAGCGCAAGAAATATTAAGGCAAAGCAAGGATTAATGGTAAACAACGATCCATGATTGAAAACCAAACTTCAGTGGTAAAGATGGCGGCTTAAACGTTCCATCGTTCCATTAGCGCATGTGGACAGATTCTAGGCTGGGCTTGGAGCTCTTTGTCACAGTTTATAACTCCTTGTTCAGACACCCCATCACACTGCTTGAGGAGACCGTGGATTCCGTGGCAACAATGTCTGCATAGGAGTTCAATAGTTGTCCATTTAACGTTTTTTTTTTAAGGGTTAGAACAAAAGGAAAAAATTTTGAAGTGCATCTACCGTCTCTCCAAAGAAAGATTGTGCTATAGGACGTGTGCCAAGGACCAATTTTGAAGGAGTGAACCATTGCAGATGTGCAGGTTATGACGCGCAATGCCGATTGCTATAGTGTTGTCACAAACTGCAACTGGCGCAATCCTTCTTTGTAAGACAGTAGTCAACTGTAATGCAGACTGATAATGATGTGGTATAATTAAGGACCAACCAAAGTGATATTTTTATTGGACGGAATTTGTCCGTCTCCTCAGGCAGTAGTACGGGTGTCTGAATGCCAATGGTGACTTATATCTAGGCCTACTTGTATAACTTTTAATACGTTCAAATAAAAAATTGTGATCTAATTTCATTTGAAAAAATTATAATATTTTGTTTTAATGACATTTGACCATGATGTTAATGTATGGCAGGGGACAGGATCGTAACCTAACGTCGTTCTTATTTTTTTCTTATTTGTTCATATTTTGCAGTTGTACGTACTTTAGATGCGTCATGATTGCTTTGCATTGTATCTTGCAAGATAAGACACTTATCAATTCTTGTACTCATTCATCTGGATCAGTCTATTTATGAACTGCATTTGACAAGAGCATTGTGTGCTTGATGATGCCTGAATCATGTCGTTGCTCTGAATCTCTGCAAATAAATTACTTGAAGGGGATTGCTCTATATTCTGTTGGTTATTGGCCCAACATTCCATTACTGCTTTTATTTATCATATTTTTTGTAATTTAATACATGATTCTTTTGTGTGAAACTCAGAAAAGTGCACGTATGAGACTAACTTAAGTCTTATATTGACATCGAGACCTGATATATTGTCTGGCCTATAAAAAATTATTTAAATGTAGTGTATTCCTCCTTTCAATATATTATATCAAAAATTATTTGTTGAAATGGTACGATTATATTCCCATTTGTTGCAACTTTGTTAGAGACAAGTTTGTCGTCAATTTCAGCACATATGTATATGTATGTACAATTGTGGCCAATAAAATTGTCGCCGATATTGCGCTGCAAGAAAGACATCCAATATCAGTGTGCCCAATTGCCACCCACCGTCCTATGCTGGTCTATGCGTCGGTTAGTTCAGGTGAGTGCAATTGGGGGCGCTAGTATCTGGTATCTGCTGTCTTTCTTGCAGCGCAATATCGGCGACATCAAGTTATTTTAAATACAGTGGAACCTCGGTTATCTGAGGTTGAGGGGATAATTAAATGATCATTTCAGATAATCAAAACTTGCTAAGTGGTTAAGTTTTTAGGAAGTCTGATTCGTCCTAGACACAACAGTACGTGTGACTATAACTCTGTCCAGTATGGGGAAACTGCAAGATGGCATCTTTTGACATGATGTCTTTATATCCCACTGTGCCATTAGAATCTCTGAGGCAGTGGAGGTTGTATTAGTTAGCATTAATTTTGATGCATTGTACATAGCTGGAATTTTGAAGTTATTGAAAATAGTGAATTCCCATTTTTGTTTTTTAATTTTAATGGACAAATTTACAGACAATGGGATGGTCTAGCAATGGCTGCTATTCTAGCTGACATTTTTATGGTAGCATTTGAAACAAAATTATTACTTCACTTTCCTCAAATTAATTTTTGGAAAAGATTTGTTGATGATGTTTTTTGTCCTATATATTCTTTTACCTAGAGACAATTACAGAAAGCTTGTAACGAAATGAACAAGATAAATTCAAAAATTCAATTCATGGTTGAAAATGAGGTAAATAACCAATTGCAGTTCAAAAGTTGCCAACTTATCATTTATGCCACAGTTACGTTTTTATGTTTTTACTCCACAACTTGCTCATGCAGTATACAATATGAATGAGGAGACACTTTTTAACGACTAGCTGCTTGATTCCAAATCATGTCATTTCTCAATACGGGGATATTGCTTGGCTCCCATGTTCACTGGACCTCACAGCTTGTGACTTCTTCCCTTGCTGTTATTTGAAGAGTAGAGTTTACCAGGAGGTACAATTGTGGCCCAAAAAAATTGTCGTGTATCCTGTGCTGCCCCCCTTAACTAATAATCCTATGCTAGTCTATGCATTAAAATTAAAATTATGAAAAATTACTTTTCTTAAATGCTTTTTCATTACTTTAAGTGGTGACAATTTTTTCAGAAATATTGAATATACTATTTTTCAGTCATTTCAAAATCGCCCACTTAATTTCTGCCCCACTCTGTACAAGTGTATAACAAGTATAATGTGCAGGTGGTTGTCATTAATTGAGACAAGACATCGGGGAAGAGATGCTTTTGAACTTTAAATTCATTAAATATATAAATCTTGTTGGAGAAATTATGACATTTAGGTGATATCATTTCAAGATACTTAAAAAGAGACGGAATTTGTCATTGATGTTGGTGGATAATTAATTAGGATACGTGGTTTGCCAAAAAAGGTTTTGGACGCGGGTGTTGGGGAGGGATTCAAGAACAACTTGATTTCCTATATGTTGATTTTATGAGGTTCTATAATTTCTTGTCAGAGTGCAACCTATGTGTATAGTTGCATCGAGGATACAATATACCTGGATATACCATGGATAGCGAGTCTTTCACGTCATACAATTGTTTTTTAAACGTGTATATCGAAATCCTTGTAAAATACCGAACCACTATATTAAATTACTGTTACATTTCAAGGTTGTGGATATTACAATGTATTTATTCACGGTTTTCACATATAAAATGAAATGTCAACAATTTTCATTTCAACGACCTCGTTTGTTGGCAGGGTGTAGACGATTTTATCTACTGCATGATACGCCCATAATTTTTAGTAACACCTTTCTCTATACATTCGCCCTAAAATTTGAACAATTTCGCGAGTGAAATTGTCAGTGTGGGCATGTCTACAATGGCCATGCATAAGGTCTTGGCATATCTGATATTATAATACAATGTTATGCAGGTTTTGAAGTGCCTGTATTTCCTACACGTACGCGTATTGTTGATAAAGTCCCACACTTTATGAAACAATGTCTGTATGTAGGAGGGGCCTACATAAATATACTGTACTACTCTAAATCCAGGAAAATTCACTACAAAATGTTTCAAAAAATTGCCCAGCTGGGAAAGTTTTAGAAATTTGAATTATACATACATGTAGGCTATACTACAATTATATATAGGGAGGATTATCTCAATAGTTACTTAAATTACATTACTATGAATTTCCCTAAACTTATATCATCCACAGTGCAATAGATGTAGTCAGTCTGCACCGTTTCCAGAGTATATACCTACAATTTGACCTGGAATGTTACTTTGAAGTTTATTGAGTTCTATTTCCTTTTGGCTAGCTTTTATAATTGACCAGATTGGTCTTATAAATACACTATTAATTAGTTTATATAAAGAAATATGAATATAATTTTGAAGATAACGTGCGTTCGAATGCATCGAGACATAAACATTTGTACGATTGTTTATTGTGTGACAAACACATTAGTTACAATCGATTAAGCAGCAGTGTCAATATGGAAAATATGAGTGAAGGGTCTTGACACTATAATATTGGCAGCCACTGGTATGTAAACTGCAGAGGACGACATATTTCATTCATGTGAAGAGAAATGTAGAGGGTGAAAAATGTTCAGTGAACGTGGGTTGGCACATCATATTCGCTCTTCACTAGTGAAAAATGTGAACTGAGTACTAGGCTTAAATGGGAACAATGTATGCAAAGCAATGAAAAAAAATTCGTCTGATGTCATGGTGCCTGTGAACAACTTTGCACGATCCCTATAAATAAATATATTCTTGCCTGTTGATCCTCTGCTACCAATCCAAACTGCATTCCTTTATGCTGACCAGTAGAGGGAGCCAGTCATAGAGGGCGCCAGTCATAGAATCGATTTCTCTGTGTTTTTGTTTTTTATATATTCTGTTATTTTATTACACATGTGGTTTGCCTTCTATAGCAGCTCTTAGCACGATGATTTTCAGCTTCTGAACTATTAGCAAGCTATACAGGGTGGTACAAAAGATCATCGTGTTGATTTAATAGTGGAATGTTAGAGATAGCTTTGCGAAAGTTGAACAAGTGAATATGAAGTAGGTGGTGAGGATTCCAAAAATCATATGGCACATGACCTTGGACCCAGCTTCAAGGTCAAACAGATTCCAACTTTGTCAGCTGTTGCGTTAGGTGGGTAGTGTAAATTCCAAAAACGAAGCCAATGTTATCGTGAACACGTTGGTGAAAACTAGATTTAAAATTGGTGGTAAAATGAAGGAGCTATGGTCTGGTCAAGCACAAGAATCGACTGAAAGGGGTGGTTGGGAGGGGGTAGTAAACCAGTTTTTGTGGGTCCGCTAATCTGATAATTGCTCTTCTGCTATAGCAGAAGGGTACTTTTCATCACCCCAATAACCCACCCAACCACCCCTTATACTCGATTCTTGTGCTTGACCATACTTTAGTATCGCCATTTCAGTTTTTCTGCTGCCCCTGAACAGCGAGTTCGCCACACAAACAGGGATGCGTTGCAGTGAAGCACAACATGATCGTGGGTAGTATTCTGTTGCAATGTATCAGTGGAAACAGAAATGTGTGTAAAACAATGAAGTACTTGCATAGTAAACAACATGTGGTGAATGCCATTATTTATTTGAATAACCAGAAAACCAACTTTAACCTGAAGTCTGTAGAGACTCATATCTATAGGTTAAGGCGCAAGCATTTTTAGTGCATATTTTCCATGGCCCACAGTGAAGCCTACAGTATGGGAACATATTTTAAGGGATTATGTCGTACTCTTTTAGCAAAATTCAGCTGTCGACACTGTGCATGTTCCATGTTGGTAATTGACATTGGTCACATGGTCATCTACAGATGGCACTTCCAATTTTTCCTTGGACGTAGCAGTACCGACAGTGAATTTTCATATATTTCTGCTTTAGTGCTTGTAAACACGGGTGTACAGTCGCATGGTTTTGTTTAAAGGAAATGTGTTTGAATCCGTGGTTTGAATTTCGTATCCCGATTCGTCCCGAGTTGTGGTTCCACCTGGTGGCAAAATGATGTAATTTAGTAGCGCTTCTGCTATCAGACTCAAAAGCACAGAATGTTCAGTTCCAAAAAAATACAGTCGACTCCACTTATAACCAATTCGCTTATAACGAAATTCGCTTATGAACTGTTTTGCGTGACACTATGTTTTCCGCTATGTACAAAACCATGCAAAAAGCAGGTGTTACAGTAAAATCTATGTGGCGAAATTATCCCGACATAAAATTTGTCGGAGTAATTCAGCTTGGAGGTTTAAATTACCTATGATAGCATGAATGCAGCCTTATAACTGGCACTGATATTTTGTTACAACACTTAGTATGGTTTTCCTTCAGATTATACCTTACAAAACCATATGAGTTTACCTTTAAACAGAACTGTGTTCAGCTGCGCCTAAATTAACTAATTGTTTCGTTTTGAAATTAAAGTTATGTGGACTTTTCTTTGATGAAGATTATATGAAAATATGTATGCCTTTTGTCAGCCAAACAACCTAGTACAAAAATAAGCTTTCAAAAAACTAAGGTAAATGTTATATTTTTGTTTTAAATCATACGAAATAGTGAAAGTAGGATATTTATTGGAAAAGCTGGAATGATTTTGTTCACAATGTTCAGCTTCCATTCACCGTGCAACCGCTACCAAACATGCATGAAAATGGTGTATTGGATGGGTGGGGGGGGGGGGGGTGAGGGGGGCGTTGTGGCGAGCGCCGTCACTAAAAGGCGACAACAATGCAAAGGGGCCGTTCACATATTACATCATCACGTTTGTCAGTCAGTCATTTCCGAATTGATGACGATTGATGACATATTTCATCAGTCACTTTTTGACTATATGGCGTCATCATCATCGCCAGTTTGTGTCGTATATTTTATTTACCTTCCATTGTTGGATCAAGGTTGGATTCTTAAAAATGTAGATGAAGATTTTGTTATTTCAGAGCAAGTAAATATGAGGGAAAGTAATGCTGATTCAGATGTCGAAATTGATGGGATGTTTATATGATAAATGTTTTAGGTGAATGGTTAAAACCAACTTTTGAGGAGGACTTGGGGTAGTAAACATTTATACTGTATATTTTGGCAAGAACTGATCCATTAGCAGTGAAATGGTGCAGTGCTGCACGTCATTTACATAAACAAATAATGACTGCTCTTTCTTGCTTTCTCCGTTTTGATAATTTGTATGTAACATGTGCGTAATCATACTAATCTTTCGAAACGGTGTAGCTTCAAACCATATTATACGATTGTAAACCCAACCATTAAAAAAAAACACAATTGTTTTTCATTTAAAAATACAGATCCAGATTTGCCATAGATCAGAAATTATTCACCCAGAAAATTCTACCTGCAGCACCCTGTATAAAGCTTCCATTTATTGTTTGTGGTTCCAAAAAAAACAACAGAAGCGGTAATAGTTGCTTAAATCCCTTCCATAAGCACGCGAAGAGTTTCACATGAATGGGCATGTCAGTGCCTCACATGTGCCAAGCACTAAATATTCACGTTTGCAATAATAATGCTTATTTTGTATATTATTTGCATTTCTAAAATTTGTAGATACGTTCAATTCACTAGGTTATTCAAATAAAAACGAATGGAAACTTACATTATGGATATATTTTACTTAAATTTACGTATGTTATATAATAATGCAAGACACTGACGGTGTATTAGTGCTGCAGAAGTGCAACATGAGCACCACCTGTGTATGAATTGGAATTCTCCACACAAGTAGAGAATTGTCCAAAATATGTACACAATATGATAATGAATTATCTATCAGCATGGTAGCTGATTGGTCGCTGAGGGATAGCAATATCGATAGCCTTTAGCGATGTCTGTGTCGACTGGTTTTTATTACAAGTACTGTCCTACCAAAGAAAGATTGAGCCAGAACGGTGCCAAGGACTAGTTTTGATTCCAGTTGCAGGTGCAGCAGGCTATGATTTGCACCTGCCACAAACTGCAACCGTACACCCCTTCAAAACTGGTCCTTGGCACCGTCCTGGCTCAATCTTTCTTTGGAAGGACAGTAGCAGTGTTGGAATTACGTAAGGAACTATAAAAGGGGTATGACGTTCAAATTTCAGTACTGGCCACTCAGCAGAACAAGTTCATATTTAGCCTAGATGTAACCTGACAGGGTAAATATCATATTTCCGATTTTGAGAAAATAGTTTAGGAATCATTAAGGCACCGTTTCCAAATGTCTTGAAAATTCTTAATTTTATTTTACTTTTTCCGAAGCACCAACGTATCTTTTTGTTTTGTAAATTTTGAAGGGAAATTTGATGTGTGTGCACTAGTATTGAAAATTCAAGAAATGGCCATACAGGACAAAGCAACAAATTACATTATTTACATTCCTTATAGAATGGTCAATTCTTAAAGGGCATTTTTGACAAAAGGGCCTGCCAGTATAGAGGTGGTTTAACATTTCGAGTTCAATGACTTCAATCAGTGAAAGTGATTATTTATCTGCTGAGCTTCAATTGGGCCCAAACTTTACGGACAACTTGTAAATTATTATTACGAGTTATGAGTTTTCATCTTGAAAACTGGTTAATGCATGTTATGTAAGTCTTATTCTAAACATGCGTCATCCAGAAGCGTAATTTTGAATTTTTGAGCTATTGTTGCATTGAAAAATTCAATCTGAGGCAGACAGTAGAACCTGTATAATTGCATACTGTAGTTGCATACCTTATTGCATATGAAAATCACAAAACGGGGTGGGGTATGTAAATAGACAGGTTCTACAGTATTTAAAACACCTCATGTTATTTTTTCTGAACAAAACACACACATTGTTATTACGAAAGTACTGACTGGATGTTGTTGCATAATTTACATAAATTTGCAAACATGCGTTTTCCCCGTATATTTTAATTGACCTTGTAAATTTCTCAATAGGAGCGAGTTCAGAGTTCAGTAGACTGGAAGCAGTCCAATCCTGCTCGACTTGTTCTTTAAATTTTGCATATTAGCTGACTTCGCCACTAGTACCTGAACGTCATGTTAGCTTTTCAGTTCTCATCGTGCTGTGCTCTAAAGAACATCTATCTGATCATCCGGCCTTTTTTCTCTCTGTTACAAGGAGGAACAATAATTAATCATCTCCGAAGATCTGTTGTTACTTTTGAACAAAAGGTGTACGTGACTCCAACATCTTTGCGAAAAAGTTTCTAGATTCATTGTGCAGTGCATACTGTATAGCAACTTTATGTTCTGCCTGCAACGAAGGCATGGTCCTACCTATGTTCCACAGTCACGAGGTACTAAAAACTGCGGTTTCTCAATGAGTGGGGATATGAAATAGCTGCTTCTCCAGGTCAGTCCTGTTTAAATAATTTATTTTGTTTTGCTACCTGATAGTCTATAGCCTCTTGCTGTTTATGATTTTCCTGCTAGTTCATATATGAATAAATTGGCTATAGCCAATTAACAATTTTGTATGTTCTACCAAGGTTCTACCAATGGTTAAGTACAGTATATTAATGTTTCATGACATTATATAGCTATAGACTATTATTAGCGATAAATATTGTTGCCAATAATTTCCATATTGAAGGTATGGGTGAATATTTACTGGCTATCAGAATAGACATGCATAATAAGCTTATGATATAAAATGCATAAATATTCATCATGTTATAATGTAATAAACGTGCAATATAACAGCCGATTTTTGCTCACTGGCATGAACCACGCAGATATATTTATTATTTAAGCTATTTTGAATAGAAATCACTCGTTTCGCTACGCATGTACCAAGAATATTTTGCACAGCAGTAGTGAGTGACAGACGTATACATACTTTCATTTTGCACTTCAGCATTGAAAAATGAATCGCATTACTTGGCACGTATATTTAGTAAATTTTACATTAGCATTTTCATTATTTCGGTTTCGGGTGCAGATCGAGTGCAGCAGGTGTACATAGACTATATTGACTGTTTCTGTCGAGTGCAATTTATGTTTTCGGCATCACATAAAAAACATTTCTTACAATGAACCACTTCGAACCTAGCTAACGTATAGTACATGACATGATTCCTGCCAAGCAATGCCTTTTCAACTGAACGTTGCATGATAAAATATTGCTTCAATGTATACGATTTATGACATCAATCTGCATCCCCACTCAACGTTGATCGATAAGGAAGCAATGCAGATATTGCTACTCCTCCTAAAAATTTCACTGTGTTAGCAGTAGTGTTATGCCTAACTTATATCCCACGGCATTTACTGAAAACTATGGATTTATGCTCAAAATTATGCGAAGTTACTTGATTATTTTAGGCTTGCATGTTAATTGTGTTGAATGCTAAATATCAACAAGGTCGCAAACAGCCATGCAAAATGAAATATTCATTAAAGCATACATATACGTAGTAAGTGTATTCTCTCTTAAAATATGTGCTGGCCCTTATGCGGGATGTGGAACAAATGTAAAATTGATGAATGGTGGTCTCGTGTGATTTTTGATATGCGCGAAAGCAGTCACCCGAATGCCTTTCTTATGTCTGATGCTGATCTACTATCAATCTTAATAAAACGACACTGCATCTGCCATAAGTTTCCTCATAGTCCACCTTCAGGTTGAATTAGTCATAGAGGGTCTCCAATTTCTGTCATTTTTCTTCGTCAACTGAAATCTTCTCCTCGGCAAATTGCCTTAACACTCGAACGCCTAAAAGACAGATCTCCATCTTCATAAATATGTTACTTGCCATTCGTATCAGGATCGACTTTTGGCAACTGCTGAATTTTAGCTGAAATTGAAGACTATGATATTTGTAATGTAAAGCGGGCTACAATAGAATTTGTCAACATACATATTAACCATAAACACACCACAGTGGATCATAGCGTGAAGAACTTTGTATGTTTCACAAAAACTTTGCTCGTAACGTCGCACAAGTTACATCATTTGGAAGGCCTTTCTTGAATCTTTTACACTCAGTACAGATTTTGCAAATGGCAGGTTCTATTGTGTATTTGTAAATTCGTACCTATATGTCCTTAATTATGTCCCGGTTTACATAGATCAACAAAATTATGGTAAACAAAATCACTCGTATGTGACAGTTGTGCCAACATCAGAAAGGAAGAAAACTGATGTGTAATAATGACTTTTGCATTGTACAGGAAAGTTGTTTTACTCCATGCAGGTTAGGTCCTTTGTGACTGATATCTATTCCGCAGTTGTGGTTAAAAAAAAAACGCATCAATGTCATTTGTTATAGTATGAGTAAGCATCCTTTTTGAAGAAAATTAAATGCAAATTTTACTGATATATAATTTGAATGCGCTTGTTGAGGATAAAATTAAATTTGTGTACTTACTATATAACCATTGCATTTTATTCGATATCTGATATAAAATGCGCTATATATAACTCAGAAAAGGTCGATATTTGGTGCGCAGTGTGTGCGCTGGTGCAGATGTTCAAAATGACCACCGTTAACGTCTAGGTATTGTTGACAGCAGCGAATAACTGAGTGACAAACGTTCACCAAAAGTTATATCCATCTGCACTTGGATTGGCCATTTTGCAGGGCGCTCTGAAACGTTGTCCAGGTATTGCACATGGCCATTGCGTCTCATAGCGACATCTGCTAATGGCAAGCCACACTGCTGTGAAAGCACTAGGTCCTGGTATAACTATACTTGAATAATGCTCTTCATTAAAATTGTACACGTTTGGCAGACTTTCTGCAAGTCGAACATATTTTAGCACTTGCGCATAGTATGGTTTATAAAAGATGACCCTTCGGTACAAAGAATCGTACGTAAAAGTTTTCAGTATCATGCTCACGAATTTCGTTAATTCAGTTTAATGCCTCTACACAGCTACAGGATGAAAGTGTTTCTTGGCAATTGGAAAAAATGACTTCCATAAAAAATTTGTGTCACCAGTGTATTGGCTGTATTAGCAATGCTAGTAATGCGACTCCTGCATTTCGTGGATTGTTATTTGTCGTCCAATAAATCAATTCCAGATAAAGGTCAAAACTTGTTCCCTTTGCCGTGAATTACTCCTTGCATCTTTTAAGTGACCCACATGCCAATTGACCTTGGTTTGACAAAGGTTGGACTGTTTAAACGAGGTCAAACTTGTAATAAAGTTGCTCAATACACTGGCATGCAATAGTGACACAAGTTTTCATGGACGTTAATTTTCCTAGGACCAAGAAGCACTTTCATATAAAAGGTAGTATGCAATTTTAAACAATACTTTAATATGCATGTTGAACATTCTGTGCATGTATCATTTAACATTACAACATTTTGATAGTATTTTAACATAAAAGATGGCTAATACTTTCCGGATAGCTTATATAGAAGCATTTGAACAACCCACGCCCATCGAGTCTTTCTCCCTTTTGTCTAAGGGCATGCGTTCGAATTACAATGCATTCCGTCTCCCATGCAAACTGTAATAAAAAGTCTACTGCCCACGTCTATGCGCTCACACCAAGTGTCTTGCTCCATATTACTTTAGCGCAATTTGCAAATTCCACCTGCGCCTTCTTACAAAATGGTGTTAGTTATTCGGCCAAGCAATTGCACGACGACACATTCATATCTGTAGCGGAACAGGGCTTACAATTTGACATATTTAGCATGAATGAATTATGCTTGAATATTGATAAAGATTTGCTTCGTGCTGTGGCAAGTTATCACATAAGATTTTCAGATATATTTGTTATCTCTTCAATGGTGATCGAATGTCGACACAGAGAGTAAAGAACAAATTATTGACTGCGGTCTTGCGAATTTTGCATTCTGTGCTGCACCGTCATCGATGGCCTACTGGAAAGGATGTAAGAAAAGAACGTAGGATCTGGCCGGATACAATGATGATTCGTGAACGACAAATCGCCTCTATTGACGCACTTTGATCCCGGTAGGATGAAATGGCTACTAGGACATGAGGGATGAAGAGAGAAGGATTGGAAAAAAAAGAAGGGTGTACGAGATTAATGGCCCTGGTTTTGGTGATGGCCCTTTTTGGATTGACGACAGAGCCAAAAGCTTCACAATTCCAATGGGATTTTGCCAGAGCCCTATCCATATTAGGCAGTTTTTGCATGACAGCTGCTTTCCAAGTGGACATCACCTCTCGTATCACCGACAGAAACGTGAGAGACATTTACAGCAATTTAGAAGCCACATTTGTTGGTAGAAATGGCCCTCACGTTATTCTAAGTTATGCTATTGCCATTGCTCAAGTGAGTGTCTACGGTTTTTGCACTTTGGTAGCTAACCCTATGCTAACATGGTATGTTGGCTCTGTTTTCTTGCACCATATGTAGCTGGACCATTGATGCCACAAAATCCTCCACGTTCTTATTTTCCCATCCATTTCCATTTGGAATACTGTTGCGTAAATACGATTTGATCGGAGTTGGTGCATCAATGCAGTGCACGCAAGGGTTGAAGAAAATGAAGAGTGAAATAAGTAGAACTTTTCGATAACACGACTTTACAATGCATTGAGAGACAAATTCCCTATAGCTAACATTTTGAATTCCAAATAAAATCCAGGTTGGAACCTCGGCTTGTGAAGTATTCAATGTTTACAACTGTTTTAAAAAATTGTGGATTGCTGTCAAATCTTATGTGATGCTACTATAAAATTTTCTTTGTAAACAACACATTGCATGTGCAAGTTTATTAACATAGTATTAGATACAAATTTTTTATCCACCATGTATATCATTCATTGATAGCTTTTTGCATATGATAAGTATAAAAAAGCAATACTGAAGATGTATAGGAAG
Organism: Glomeris marginata; assembly: GCA_034696005.1. Taxonomy (NCBI): domain Eukaryota; kingdom Metazoa; phylum Arthropoda; class Diplopoda; order Glomerida; family Glomeridae; genus Glomeris; species Glomeris marginata. The sequence goes on along the minus strand of JAQFZQ010000256.1, from coordinate 17,902 downwards.
CCATACTGTATGTGCCCTTTCAAATGATGCCAAAATTGTCAAACCTTGACCCTTGTTTCAATGACATCCGTATCACAACTTTTCAACTGCGTAATCCCTGGTATGATACTGCCCAATTTTGAATTAAACTGGTCATGCTAATACAGCCCATACACTGCTGGCATCGTGGCAGTGGAAATATTATGAGTTGTTGCTTCAGGCAATAAATAAAGCTAGTATTCTTGAGAATGTTAATTTATACATTTAATTTAATATTCTTAATATGTGCACATATTAGATTGTTATGAGAAAAATCTTTCACAACGTTGTTTGATGAACATATTCAATATGTTGCAAGACTACCCGAAGCCATAGCAACTTCAGGTTGTTGCCAGCAGAGAGCTAGACACATTATTAAAGTGGGCCACTAATTTATTCTCAAACTTAGACATAGGAATTATTCATAAACAGCAAGTTAAAAATGTTCTCATTTGATAATAATAATCGGCATATTTTCCCATCGCATGTTTACAATACTTTACTCACTGATGAAACCTATCAGCAATTTTGTATAATGAGACTTTTTTCAGCAATATCAGAATGCATATATTATTCGTGTGACAGTGTTTGAACAGCTGAATCTTTGCAATATACTGCGTGCATGAAAAGTCTGGTCATTTTTAAAATAACTATTAAATGGCATAAAGGATATGAATTTTGAATAAGAGAACATATAGGAAAGCAGGTATGGGCCATCCAAAAATCGCCCTTCCACTGACCTTGAACGTGACTTTCATGTGTTTACAGTTATCTCGGAAACTGTTCAACTTACAGGGGTATAGTGCAAATTAGAAAAGTGTAGCGCATGTTGGAGCAGTAAAGTTGTCGCAGTTTTGTCGTTCCATTTTACAACTGACGTACTTAACTGTGTAAATTTGCAAACTAATTTGTCTGAAGGGGTAATTACACAAAAAGAAAGGTTAAAAACAGATGTGAAAGTTTATTTAGGTAGGCATATTATGTAACAGTTTATGATATAAGAAATCCTGTAATTATTGTCCTTATTTCCGTAATTTAAGAACCAAATTACAATCGCATTAATTGAGAATTTATGGTGCAAATAACTTCATTTACACAAACAAACAAACAAATAACAAAAAATAAATATTCAAGCGGCTATAATTAAATTGTTGATGCAGCGGTTAAATTTGCGCATAAAAGTCTAAGCTAGGCTCATTATAAGTGAATTATTTTCAAGGCAATGAATTAATACTGAGAGCGAATGTTTTCATTGCTAGTGCAACGGGAGAGGGGGGGAGTTATACTGTGACCCGTAAATTTCGCCTTGAAAATGTTTCATCCAGCATCAAAACATATTTTTTTCGTGAATTTCGACGGAAGTAATAGAAGCTTTCGGCGTTTGTGCCTTTGATTTATGCTCATGTCAGATTTATACCTTACTTCTTGTAATAAGCTATATTGGCCAGCGGATGTTTTCATGCCATCTGACATTTTCTAAGAACTCGGTGATTTACTCGCAGCATGGCCATCAGCTCGCATGCTAGTATCGATATAAAAAAGTGTGGTAAATAATGTGAAAGCGGATAAATATGTGAATGTATATAGATACCCAATGTCTGTGTACTATATTTAGTAGCTTCGCATGAAATGTAATCTCACTGTGATTTCAAATAGCTTTATGACTCGGAAAGAGTAACAATGCTTACACGGAGAATACACAGAGTTTTATTACGCGACAGATTAGAGGATCCGTTAAAGAATTATTCAACATACCGATACCAAGCCAATAGGTAGAAAATGGCATACCTACTTTAGTTTTTCATGTTTGGATTTCTGTGGAGGAAAATATTTGTATGCATGCAATATTTTATAATTTACGAATGAATAATAAAAAATATTTTGTCAAGTTTTATGACCCCCCCCCCTACCTCCACTGAATTCAAAATGGCATTTATTTTTATCGGACGTCGTTTATGTTTGGTCCCTGGAGTAAATTCAGAAATGCAATATATGGCTGGGTCTTTTTAATGTAGCCTAATTAAAGTACTCTGCTGGCAATTTGGCATGGGGGCTATAGCTGACTCACTTGCAATTTTGCTGTTATTACGCTGTAATTTTTTACGCAAGCCTTCTTCCAGATGCGGTTAGGAAATTGAAGAACAACGACGACAAAACCCCTTTCAAATGTTTAGTGCATGTCGCGTAGTGAAGCCAAAGTTGCGTTTAATGATTCGGAACCCATCGCCCTAAAGTGAATAGGTCTACTGTAGCATTAAAGCATTTGGCGATGCCCGAATTAGGACGGCAAAAATGTTTTGATAAAAGTCTTGAAATTGCGTCACGACTCAAATTGTTGTATGTTGGTACTAACTGCGATGTTCTTGTAGAAGCATTTTACACGCCATTTACTTTGAAATCTCCAAGTCCATCCGTCTACCATCACAAGACGCCAAACAAATATGCACCAGCGCGTTTCTTGTGAAGGCAACAGTAATCGATAAGCATATTGGTAGTAATCGTCTCTACAAGGAGATCCCATGGCTCATTATCCTATTTTACGAAAAGAGAAGCAGCAGTTGGAAATAATCAAATTGTCATCTGAACGAAGTGTTTATTTGGCAACGAATGAGTAAGTAGTATATTGTTCATATACTACGCTGGAATTGCGATAAATGGATTTCATATTCGCAAATTTGCTTACACGAGCAACGTCTTTAAACCTACCTTAATTGGTAAATGTGAAGAAAATTGTAAAAAGCGACCCGGATGTGTTTCTCTGCAAAGCAACGTGCATTGCAGCAATGCCGATGTGTGTATTGCGAGAAAGATTGAAGTAGAACTTGCTGCTGAAGCCCCTCCTGCTTCCTCTATGCTGTCCGAGTACTTTTTCACAATTCCCTTCACTTTTTACTAAGTTTAAGGATATTGGCATATTTGAAAGTAGGCCTACAAACCATTTAGAATCTGGCTACAAAAATATTCTATAGCCATATTGAACGTCCAATATAAAATTTGCTAAAGTTTACCGCCTTCGCCCACTCCGAAATAATGCGAATTTTTTAGTTTTTGTTGTTTTTTTTTTTTTCATTTTTGTCATTGTGAACACTCGATATATACAGAAATCAATAATACATAAAATCCCAAGGCACTTGCTTCAGATATAATTGCGTGTTGCAGCCAACCAAACGTTTACCCTTGGTGTTTCACTGTAAATAATGTCCAATGTATATGTGTGTGATGTATTATAGACGACTTATTGAAAAAGTTGAAAGTTGTATATCTTGGAGAAATTTCAAGTTTAAAGGTGAACTTAATCTACTCGGAATAAAATCATGAATAAAGCAAGTGTTGAGACAAAATCTTATAAAATTGGTAAAAAAAAGATCACTATTGACTGTGTATAGAAACAACGAAAAAATATCACATTTCACATAACACGATGTTATCTCAAGATCGTCATTTTACTTGGTCATGCAAATTAAATAATTCCTTTACTAATGTTCATACTGACTTAGTTTCACCATATATTTTATTCATGGTTTTACATTGCAGGTGGAGTTTCACTGAAACTTACAACACCATGTTAGTTCACCTTTAAGGTGGAATGAATTCAGACGTTTTTAATATAGTAGGCATAATTCAAACTGAACCAACCATGAAATTGATTGCAATTTAAAAATAACAGTATGTCATGCATGAGTGAAGGTTAGTTTCTGTAAATATGAATTTAATGTACGTGGGAGTTCGGAAGCATTATATTTATAGCCAGAAGATGCGTATGAGATAACTTTAAACAACAACATTGAATAATGGAGTAATGTACAGTATGTTACAGTACAAAATGATGTACCGTTTCAACAATGTGGCATACGATTTCGGAGTTTTCGGAGGCGCTAAAAGCACATGGAATGAAAACAGTAAATATTTGCTCTGGCCTTCAGATGGATCCAATCGATGAGCGGCGCCGAAAGGAGTCCGACTCTAATTGGGTGGGCTGACCAAAACGAGGCAAGGAGTCGCAGCAACAGGATCATTCAGGGCAAAAATGGTCAATCAATGACTACAGAGACAAGATTCTCAACTTTGAAAACCCAATAAATACAACTTGCCCAAGTAGACCATCGAGTTTCTGAGCGAGTTTAGTATTCTGTTCGTTAAGCCCGGTCGGTCACCTCTAACCATAAACATTTATGCGAGTTTTTCATGCCAATTCATGGTGTCGACAGGGTCTGAACATTTTTACAGCAAAGTTGAGATTTTGCATTCAATAAAAAAATTTTGATCTGCAAGAAGGTACGTGCTTTGAGAGTAGATCAAAGCTTCACTGAGTATTTTTATTTTATTCCGGTCGATTCTTACTATTGTGCGAGATCCGATGGGTGCTCTTCGGATTTATGCATGACTTTTGCAGCTTAATCTTAGAGGGAAAAATTTCGACATGATGACGCAGTCAAAATCTCGGACAAGTTCAAAAAATGAAACTTTGTATGAAATGGTAATCGCCTTTTACTTTGAGCTCATTAAATTATGTAGTAATCTTTGAATGCGTAATTTTTGCTGCGCTTGCATCAATATTGAAGCATGCATGAGTTATGAACATTAAATATTGCAAGGTCATGTGTGACGTCACACGTGAATTGACCCCTGTTGACAGCCCAACTTTGCTCAAGTCATAAGGGGGCGTGCTAAGCTCAGCTGACCAATTCCAAAATGTACATACCAATTACATCTCCCCTGGTCAGCTGACTAAAATTTAGAATTTAGACATCTAAATCACAAAAAAATAATTATCTGTTATCTTAATATGCTTAGGCACATACTTTTTGTCCACATTTTGCAGAGATTTCTCCTCGAATTATCGGAAATGTTTAATTTACAATTTGAAGTATTCATGACAATATTTGCTCATATATCTTGACATTTTCAGGCATCCTATATTTCTCTTTCCGGCTGCATTGCTATAGAACATGGTGATTTCCGGATGGGAGCATAGCAGCAATAACCCGTTTATGAAAATCGATACCAACACGAGGTCATCTATGATAAAACGCATTGCAATGTTTTATTAAAATGCCACAGGAATCCATATTTTTGTGGAAACATGCAAATGAAAAATTTCAAAAAGCCTGTTTTCCAAATTATATACACTCTGATGATTTTGCTTCGAAATAATTATTTGAGAGCAGTGAACGAAAAATGATGCTGAATAATCTTTTGTCATTCATTCCACAAAGGGAGGATACCTGTATGTTTCTCATTATTCGTTATTACTGGTTGCTGGCTTAGGAATTTTTAAGAGAACTCTCGGAGGAGTTCCGCCATCCTAAAAATTGAAAAGGCGTTTGCATTGTCTCTTTTTCTTTTTTCTATTACCGGTACTACATTGCGCACAGGAATTAATAGTCTTGCTCAGAGAATTTCGAGAATGAGATAAATAGCTAGCATTATAATGGACTTTTCTATAGAAGATTATACCTTCATTTAAATATAGTCCGCTGCTTAATTATTGTTAGTGCTGCTTTGTATACGTGCGTTTTTATTCTGTGAGCAAGCATGAGGTGAATATTCTTGTCAAATAAAAGCTAAGAATTGTTTTGAAAAAGTTTTCGCTATACCGTTTACAATAGCCGACCTGAAGTTGCGTGATACCTTAATTGCATATAATTAAGACACTTGTCAGTATATACTTTATGCTGTCTATGCAGGATGGGAAATATTGCATGTTTAGGAACAACTATCAATAACATAATTTTTTTCTGGATTAAGACTGAACAATGTTGCCTCATAAGGGGACATCTATTAATGACGTCAACTGTGGCCTTGAACACTATCAAAGTCGTCCACTTTTAAACTCTGCGTTAATTTAAAAATGCTGCTAAAGTTGTTCAGATTCTTTCTTTGTGAAAACTTATTTGTATTCAGTGAACAAACGGAGCAGCACTGAAAGGAAGTGTTTTGTAGCTGCCCTTGCAAAGTCTGCCCTTAATTGTGAAATGCTTCACTGCATCTCCTTCATAGTTGGATAGTTCAGGTAATGTTTCAAAGGGGCTGTCTGCTACGTACAAAGAAAGCACTTGTTATATTTATGTACAGGAAAACTAATCTTTAATGTTTGAATTTTCTAAAAACATTTACTTTATAAGGGAAATTAAAAATTGATTATTTCTTGTGTCAGTAACATGCAGAGCAGTGTTCCAAAAGTTGACTCACTCGTAAAAAGCAGTTCCCGATTTTAATCAATTCGACATATGCTGTGCATAGCAGAATGAATAATGTGTTAATACAGTACATAGGCCTTGTAAGTATATCTAGACCAATATCTATGTATGCTTTTAAACAATGTTGGCATGGACTACATACATATCCGCATCTATCACTACCCTTTTTTGGTGAAGCGAGTATAATTCGAGATAAAATGCATTAAATAAGGAGGATCTTATAATTGCGTTTTATGGCTCTATCCTGGTTTTTCTACTGCGAGTCATGAAAATTCCAAGTTGGTCATTTTAAAATTGCCAAGTGTCTGGATTTTTAAGCTTTTAAAATATACTTAATATGCTGCGAGAAAATTGTTGCCAACTGCATTATGAGGAAGAATTCTTAAACGTACAAAAATTTATTACAAGGCTACCGGAAGCCATTCAACATTTCTGTTGCAACCGCCAGAGAGATCTATTCGAATCTTTTTCTGTACTTTATTAATATTTGCTAATAAATTTTATAAAAAAATGAATGCATTCAACTTTAATGTAATGCATAGTTGAAGCATTAAAGTAGAACTGCTCTTATGTTCGGTAACGATTACCGTATAATAAGAATTTAGCTCCAAATTGAGATATGCTTGGATGGACAAGGTCTAGGTTACATTTTGTATAGGTAATGATTGAAGAGCTCGTTATTGTTTAACTTTTCCTTAAAGACATTGTGAAAATCTCGTTATTCTGCAACATGACGAATCATTATGCAAATGTCATCTTCCTCCAACTTTGAACAACTTGGGAATTTAATAAAACTTTAAAATGGCATACACCCGTGCCGTTTTAATGGTTTTAATCTATGTACTTTTTATAAGAACAGAAATGTGATAGCCTTTTAATTATGCATGAATTTCATTTATGTAATTAGTTTGAACATCTACTGTGTAACATTAATTTGAAAGCGCATCTAATAGGTAATTATTTATCAAAATGTGTTTAATGGTAATTTAATATTTAACATTTGAAACTTGCATTAATTTAATATTAAATTCGCCATGGAGTACGTGTATGCAATCAACGATAGTGCTCTGTAATATTGTTTTATTGTTTTCTTTTGGGAGTGGCTTTGCTTTACATATAGTATATGGTTGAAATGGGTGCGTCGTATTTGCAGCAATATAACTTTTCTGCGTGATTGCATTAACGTACTTTAAAAGGTAATTTGAGAGGAAATGGGATGCATACTGGTTGCAGATTTTATTGACACAATATATGTGTATTAAATTTACAGTATAGGCTACAGCGAATATTTTTAGAACAATCCGCAAGTTGAAATACTTCCAAATTCATCAAATAAATTTCATTATGTTAAGCAACCTTCAGGGGACCAGCTCTATAATAATTGGTATTTATCATTTACATAGGTACATAACATTATTCCTTCCATTAAAAACGTTTAAGACCCATGGGGTCAAAATAGCTAGTTTTAATTTGACTGTGCTGAATTTAGATATGAGGATCGAGGAATGTATCTCCATATATAAAATCTGAATTAAAAACGAAATAATTAAAATTATCTTGTTTCTGGTTTCTGGCTGCAATTGCGTTTGCAACTGCGGTTCTGACATCACTTCCTTTTCATGCTTCTGAAAATGTACTTTCATACGAGTTAGGTCATACATATGCTGGGTACTATGTATTTGCGAATACGATTGTAAATTGCAAACACGATTTGAGATTGCAGCCAATCAGAACACAGCAACTTGCAATCATGCTGACCGATGCCTGTAGTATAATGTTTTCTTGCAGAAGTGCAATTAAAATGGGGAAAAATGCCTATTAGGTAATCTAAATATGATTTTGGATTTTCTCATCCATTTGTTTCGCAATGTAATCAGAACTGATTTCATAATATCAACTACAATATGATGTCATCAATTCGCGCTTTAGATACAAATCGCGTCGCAGTACGTGTGCCAATGGGGTATGGGCATGAATTGTAGCAGCGAGAAATAGAATCGTAGCCAGAATCGTGCCAAGTGTGCCATCACCTTTAAATAGACTCTAGCATGAGCGGTGCAGTGAAAACAACCCATGAAGCTACCCCGGCTTCGATTTTCCTTATGGCGGCGTATTCTCGTCGTCCGCGTCAAAAACGCATATAATCCTTGTTGAATTGGTGACAATCCAACTTCTTTTTCAATTTGGGGACTGCAAACGCTTTTATTTCTCCATTTTTGGACAAAACCTATGTGATATGTACACGAGTATCTAGAATGCATGCGGGGAAATGAACGTGGAAGAGTTGGGTTTCGAACAATAAGCAACATTGCGAAGCGATATATTGCGCAGAAAATGTGGTTCTATACTGATGCCTTTATTGCAGTAATTTGCTTAATTGCGAGCATACGTTTCCGTGTTTTTGGATTAGGCTGATCCATAAACCGGTTTGGCGCTATGCATGAATAATATTTTATTTCTCATGCTCATTCATTTCTAATTTTATTTTCACCTTACATGCAGGAATCGCTGTATGTAACAACAGAAGTTTGTTTGAGAACAAGTTGTTCCTAAGAGTAGTATGCAACAAAATTTCTGTCATTACGTGTTATCTATTATGTTTTCCCAAGCTCGATTGAAAATAGCAGTGTTTCAACAAACTGTCATTGAAGTCTTGCAAGTTAAAAGAAATCGGATTACTTTGTTTCCACTGCTGAAAATAAGAAGAAACATCAGGAAACTTTCATTCGTTTCCTTTATACGGCAAACCCAAAAACCAATCCCACAACGCATGTCAAACACAAAGATATTGCGTGCACTAGCCGTCGAAACAGCGAAGTAGAATATATTGAACAGGAGTTTACAAATTCTGTTCGAGCATATATGCTGTGTTTCGATCTCGTTTGCCATTATTGAGTCTGAAGAGCTACCCTCACAACCCACGTTGCATTGCAGACTGAAATTAATGGTAACTTGAGAGATATATGCATAGCGTTTCAGAATTTATGAACATTGATCGGGTTCCGGATATAATTGTTGAATCAAGTGTGGCAAATTCGTAAAATGTGGCATTCTGTTTGTGCCAACATATTTTTTTAATGGACTGCAGCAAATTTGTGTAACTAAATTGGCATCGTATATTATCGGTCATTGCAAGCTGGGGCAGATAGAGCTGAAGGTTTTATGGAACATGCAATGAAGACTTGTTATGACTGCAGCTTTTTTCTCCTGTATTTGATATGGTTTGTTGTCGAAATTACATAACTTTGACATTTTTTTGTAAACATACATTGTGGCATACTGGTAAAAATAGCAGGCTGCGTTGGTTACAATGGTCCACTATACTTTTTCCATAAAAGTTTCATGGATCAATCACATAGCACCATGTCTTCGCTTGTAGCGGAAAACCGTGAATGCACGCAAGGTTTTGGGCCTTTGATTTGCATAAGCTACTCGAAATAACTGCAATGGGTACCGTCATCTTCATAAACCATATTCTATCCTGCATGGGACTGTGGGAGCTATATTTTAATCTGGCTGTCACAACCATTTTTTTGCTGGCTGTATCATCATCGATTGCAATTTCATTGTTATTCTCGGTTAACCCACCTATAGGTGGGTTATTCACACATACTCATTTCTGGGTAGGTTATACATACATATGTGCTCCCAATTTTTCATGAGCAGTACATATACAAAGCAAAATTATACATTTTTAGGAAAACGATTTATTAATGATCCATGTGATCATGTGAAAGAGAATGTTACTCATTTTACTGTTGGTGTTTTTGCAATTCCTCCAAGTTCTCTTGGCTATTTTTGCGGGGATTATATTTACTCTGCACTTTTTTTCGTTCAGTGTTAATGGCTGCAAAGCACAGTATTGTTTATGTTAAAGGCGCGCACATTGAAATATTATTTCATTGGAGTGGCGCATTCGATGCTTGTTGCAGTTTTGCACTTCGCTTTTCTGTAGTCGTTTTTCGAGCTGGCTAGCTAATACTAGCATTTCTATTGTGCTTTAATGTCCACATATAAAGCATTAAACAGCAAGTAGTTAGTCCAAGTTTTCTATATCTGCGGAGTTGATTTCACCATCTCTAACATTTACAACCATGTGGCTTCTAATAATTGCATGAAAATATAAAGTTGCGTGGTATTTGTAGTGAAAAACCTTTTGTTTGCTTGAGAATATTTAAGAAATTACTGTACAAAAATTGAATTATTATTATAGGATACGTATATCTTATTGTGGCATTACAGCATCTTTGACAATATTGTGTGACATGAACAGGATGTAGCAAGAATCCCCATAGACATCTATCATTGGTGATCCCGATGAAATGGCTTTCATATCATATTTCGAAATTACTGGACATTAAACAGTGGAAATTTACATTCACTTCCATTTCAGGCGTTTTAGCTGTATTCAAATGCGTAGCCGTATAACCGAAATAAATAAATAAATCCTGGAGACCTGGGGCCACAGTGGAATTGCCATGTTCTGTAGTTTCTATTATGCATGAAAGCACATTCAGTACACATTCATATATGTATACATATAACCTGGTATATTTTATTGGTTCAGAAATAAATAATTCGTCTGTGAAATATTCGCAGGTGACCCTTCTTGCTTTCATGTTACAGTGTAAAAGCGTAGCCAATATCACATATAGCCTCAAATACGCCCGTATGTAGAGTGCCATCAACCGTATATGTCAGTTGCAACAAACACATCTCGGAGTTTTGCAACTTAAATAAGATTTCCAAGTGGATAGGTACGTACTTGAGTGGAGCGAGAAAAACAGTTTAACTTGGTGGTTATTCATGTATGAGCTAGGAAACACCTAAATACTACATGTTCCTCCTTGTACATATATATGATCTAACTATTCATTATGTTAAGTATACTGATACAGTTAAAAACATTTCTCGATCAACATACTAAAATTCATAAACAAGGATTTCAAAAATTTGAATACAGTATGCATAGTGTGGCAATAAAGTACTGTGAATTACCCTGTATCTTAAATGCTTATACCCACAAGTTGCACAATGTTGCAATTCTTTCACTATTCTTCCACACGCTTGCAACGATAGGTATGCCAATAGGAAACTTGTTTGCAGAACAACCAAATCTTCAATATGATTCTAGAAAGGTCAATGACCGTTCCGGTCATCTGCCTCGAAAAAACGACTGGAAGATTCAAGAGAACGTAAACAAGGGACCATATAAAAGACCAATGGGAGCATGGTTTGCGTGGCATAACACCAGAATAGCAGTACTGTAGGGGCCACTAGAGGCCACGAGAAAAAGAGGCTCTTAGCTCCACCCTCATCAGGTTGTAAAAATGGACTAGGCTCACTGAAAGGGCATCACAGCTTTGATCACAGTATACGCATATGCTGATGACGTCACCTATTTCAGCAATTTTCCAACCCTCGTTACATGCAGTTACAGGCTAAATAAACTCCAAAACTCCTTTATTTGGGCCTAGTTCTAATGAGGGTGAAGCAACGAGTTTTTCTCTTGTGCGAGCGGACCAATGTTGTGCCCTCGCAATTTTAAAGCTGCACCATTTTCGTTGACAATGTTACAAAAACGAAGGTAAAACGTCACCCCTCAATGCAAGATACTTACACAATAAATACACAATAAGTATGTAGTAATAATTGAATAATGTGGGCTGCTTACAAGTTTGTGCGTTGCACTTTGCAGGCCTGACCAGATTTGACATCAAGAACGCGAAATTGAGAAAAGCTGATATAAAAGAATGTAAAATACGACGTTGGAAAGTGAATTCATTATTACTAACACTTGGTATTGCGAAGAGTGGAATTTACTTTAAAATATTTGTCTGAAAAGAGAAGAAAAAACATTTTTCCAGCTACATATAAGACATGCTTGAAAATGAATAATATTCAGTTGTGAATTCATATATATCTTTTCGATTCCTATTGAAGGTCAATATCATGTTGTTTTCACAAGTAAATACTACATAATTGTCCGATCGAATCCATGCAAGCATTTCTATTACCTAGTACAAAAACTACGATTTTGTCTCATTTAGCAACAGACTCCTCTACACCAAACATGCTAATGAATTCCGTTAGATTAGATTCACGTCGTCCTCATTAAAAGCACATGTTTCATTCCTATACCGGGGGAAAAACATCGTACATACTCCACATGCAGGCCTTGTGGCTGTTAATTGCGTGCGGTGCGTAGAAGCGTTTGCCGAATCTATCCAATTCTCTTTGCATGACGTTGTCAGAATTTAAATTACGATATTACAATATATCGCGCAGATTTTCTGGCAAAACAACTATACAGGATAAAAATATTTAATAAAAGGTCAACACAAATTTAGAGATTGTATACTGTTAAACTTGCCATTGTCTTCCCTTGCATTTTAAAACGCATGAAAAAACAGCTTTTACCGCAAAAATAATTCTAAAAATACTTCATACAACCCCATGTTTTGCTATATCATATTGTTCCCATGCAGTGTGTCCGTTACAGTAATTTATTTCTAGATCTATCCATGTGCAGGGAATAGTGGCTCCGACTTTCTAGAAAGTATTCCTAGTGAAAGTTCAAATGTGATGCTATTTCTTTTTTATGCATTGTCCGCTTCAAGATTTCCGAGTCTGGTATCAATTTGTAGATGAGAATCCGTACTATTTTCTGTATAGGAGCAATTTCGATTGGTTCAGTGAACGTTTGTTTGCTCGGTAATTCTTGAATCCATCCCATTCTTTGATTTTGCTGTTTTGATGCGTCCGTCCACAAGAACTTTGCGCATAACTCAGATTATAGCCGATAACGTAGAAACTTCATTGTATACAACTGACAAATGCGTTTTTTGAATTAACTTCGTACTTTTACTGCTGGTTCTTGTCTACTGTCCGTTTCAAGGAAGATTGCGTTCCAGAGGGCCCTGCCCCCGACCTGACTACTGGTTTTTGGGGGGTTTGGGTATTTGAGGCTTGCAGGTGCATGCCGAAGCATGACGTCACTGGGTAAAGGTGAACATGCACATGCAAGCCTCAAATACCCAAACCCCCCAAAAGCCAGTAGACGGGTCGGGGGCTGGCCCTCTAGACCGCAATTTTTCTTGAAACGGACAATACCTTTTCGTTGAGTTTTTGCTGCATAATTAATTTTTAGGGGTATATACCATGCCTATGATCTCTACATCATTTGCTATAGCAGACACCTAACACGTGTCAGTATTTGGTAAAGAAAATGTATTAGTACCATTAAAAGTTTTAATTCTGGTTATACTGTAGTATAATGGAATTATGAGGATGTCTCAAGATAACTTTGAATAGGACTGAATGGAACAGTTTCACTAATGTGGTTGTAGTACGTATGCAGTGATATTTGTTGGGCTAAGTATGTTGTATATTAGAATTCTATGTGACCCATTTTTGATAACGCATGATATCGGAATACCACTATATTGCTCATAATAATAAGCTAGCTAATGCATGGAATTCAAAGACAAACTAATTTATGTATGGCATTTAAATCATCAAAGGATTCTTACTTAAATTAATATTCATAATTATTGAATGTTATATGCAAATATCAGCTGGCATTAATCCCAAACCTCTGCTGACCAGGTGCCGACTTTTTTAATGAATCCCTCCGTTGACCCTTCCCTCCACAAGTTCCATCATTTATTTATGTTTCAGGTTATGGGAAAATCCTATTAAATATGCCTGATAATGAGAATGATGTTAATGCCGGTATCTACAGTCTTTGCACACTTGACATACTGCTGAACCCCACTTGACATTTCATGCAAATTCCCATTCCACCAGGCTTCGATTATCACCTGACTTTTTCATGCCTCTTGAATAGAGTATTGCTTTTCAGATGCCTATAGGTATAATTGTCTCTAATGTGCGCTATATTAGATAAATACCTGCTGCTCTCCAGACCAAAGATGAATCCCCTCATGTTAAAAACTATGCCCTGGGTTATCGTGGTCTTGCAAATGTATGTTGTACTTAGATATGCACGTATGAATCGATTATGAGTTTGCTTGGAGTTGGCACTTAATAGTTTTGTAAAAGGCTTTCCCTTGATGAATGTTATCAGCATGTCTGTTCCGGTCTTTGCAAAGGCGGTTATTGTTTACGTTCATTTTAATTAAGGTTTATCTTCGCTGAGAAAGCGTAATTTTGGAACCAGCGCACTGGTGCATGAAAGAACAAATGGTTGCTTCGTGCTTAAGAAATTTTCATTGTAAGCATCTTGCAGAATATTAAGCGGACATTCTGAAATGATCCAAAAAGGTAACGTTCCAGCAGATTAGGTTTTTGAAGAGGGAGTGATAAAAACAGCACTTCTAGCCGGCGCTTTTTCATGCATGCAAGAGCGATGGGTGACCATTAATCTTGTATGAAATATACGATTTGAAGTAAATGTCTAGGATGAGATTCAGACTGAACAAATAGTCTTATGCATGCATATGCAAAAAGCTACCTTAAGATAATGTTTTCCTGAATTTATAAGGTTTTAATGTCGTATGCGGCGCATTTCATGATGCAAGTGAATAACTTCTGTCCCTTTGATAGACTCCATTAGATGTTATCATCGTTGTATTGATCGTGTCAATTTGTCATGACCAAATTTGCTTGGAGTTTATACATCCTGTTTGCCCTTTGATACTAAAAATCGGTCGATACTTTGGCTTTTATTCTATTGGTGCTTTCCTGTATATCAGTTTGAATTTTGAGAAATTAATAATGAAACTTTGAGCGATGGGCGCCTTTCAAGAGGAAGTGGATCAATATACTTGACCTGCATCGATCAACGAATTTAAATATGAACATTACAGTTTTGTTCAAAGGATGATTAATGATTTTATTGCCAGGTTTCATATAGCCATGTTTTGCGCAAGTACAGTACGTAGTGGAACTGGGTTGGAATTTTTCAATTTAGAAAGAGCAACAGCAAGTATGCTATAAGGTTTTTTTCTGCTTTTTTCCTTCTCTTTATGTGCTCGCATATGGTGCCTTTGCAGAAATATAACAGTATTCTGCTTGCTTGCCTGTTTAAGGAATACCACGGATGGTTGAATGCGTAATAAAGAAATCGCGGTTGCCGCACGATATTTTGAAAATGTTGACCAAACTGATTAATTTTTAAAACGCGAAAAGTATAGGTACACACAAAGTAAAACCGCGCCCCTATACTTAATTCACCTGCAAACAAATTTGCTGCCACTGAAGCTATAGCAACTATTGCATTCGAATAACAGCGTTCGATAAAATACTTCCTAGGTTACCAGGTAATGGGAAGAGCATATGGGAAATGCAATGGGGGCAGCCTCAGGTGGCCAACTCCTTGCATGGGTTAATTAATGGAATATTCACTTAGCAATTAATGTCATTGCACTATTTTTCTATACTAATCCTTTCTACTCATGTAAACTATATATTACCCTATATTGAAAACGGAATATAACTTGATACTTGCAAATTGTATCACAACAAAGGCTGACATTTCAAATAAACGATTTTCCTATTTGCAATGTTATCTACTGCATCTATATCAACTCACTGCCAGAAAACTAATGACAATTGGAAACAGGTTTAAAGTTCAATGTTATATAACTTTTCAAGACGAACAACATATCTTTTTTCCATTTTTGAATGGATTGCCCCTTTAACCTTGCGCTTCTCCCTTCCACGTTGGCTGAAAGTAGATTCAACGGTGCGCTTGTATTACAACGAGTCTCATTTCACTCAAAAGGGAGGGGGAAGCACACGTTTAACGGGAGTTTCACATCTTCTAAACTCTGGATAGATTATAAATACAAATAGCAGTCGTAGACTAGAGCTTCCATGCGTTTCACAGATGTATTGCATTTCAAATTGCATTTGACATCACTGTTGGACGTCAAGCACTGCATGGGGCCAATGTTGTAATTATCCCTCATGGCTAGCATTTACCGTGAAATCTGTGACACACTTGTCTTTGGGCGTCATATTTAACGCTTTTAACGAAGGTGGCGCGGTTGGTTACATGCAGCACCATCCCCCAGCTATAATGACGTCAGTTACAATTCTTTTGGAGCATCCCAGATTTGGAAATGCACAAGTACCTATATAGCAAACGGGCCATGTGAAAGCATGGCATTCAATTGAGGGTTTGGAAATGTACTAGGGCGCATTTGTCACATGTGGCGTGATATTGTTCCTCTAGTCATTAGGCATTCTTCTGGGACAGCATTTGTCTTGCGACGAAAGCACAGAATGGCTTGCACGTGCACGAACATCGACATCATTAGCGGAAAATAGTTCACATTGTCACCGAAATTATCCTCATTATTTATACATTTGCAAACGTGCCTCACCCTCAACTATAGAAGTTTTGGGTCTCGGCGTGTCATCTTTCCTCGAATCTCTGACGTCATCGAGATGATTTAAAATACTACTGGTTTTACGCTTTCTAAACATTACAATCGATGACAAATTCCAGGAAGTGACGTTCAGCGCGTAAAATGTCACACGATCTCTTAAATTGTTTGGGTTCTTCACATTTGAAATAGCTATACATCCATGCAATGCGAATCATATTGGAAATTGTTTTCTGGGTCACACATAAATACAATGTTAGATTCACAATGTCATTTTTTAACTATAGTTAGTAGTGCCAGACGACAAACACTTCACAATATCATAAATATGAAGCAACAAACCCGTGCGACGGCACCATCATGGAGAAAATCCATACAAATATTTTGTAATGAAATCGTAGGAAAAATGGTAAACAACGATCCATGAATGAAAACCAAACGTTCTATTCGAATTTGCCGCGTCACAGTGACGTCAGTGGTAAAGATGGCGGCTTAAACGTTCCCTCGTTCCAACCGCGCATGTGCACAGATTCTAGGCTGGGCTCGGAGCTCCTGGTCACAGTTTATAACTCCTTGATGCCACCAATGATGCCACCTATGGAAATTCGAACGTTTCTGATGACGCCACAGCTGTTGTGACGCAGCGGTTGTGACGTCACGTGAATAAACCCTATCAGTTGGTTCATTGTTTGGCCTGAACATCCTAGACGCAATAAATAAGGCATCTTGAGAAACCAATATAGAAAATTCTAGACTACAAACTTTATGAGAGGCTGTTTTGAAATAGTTCCGCCATCTTGTATCATTTGTGTCATCTCCAGAACATTTATACTACCTTCCCTATAAAAAGCGTTGTCACGTACAGATCTATTTTACTCGCTATATCTTTACCTTGCTATACATGACTATTGGTTGAACCCTGCAAAATTGCGTTCCAGGACGACCAAGAAGACGAGATAAAATATAAAAGCTGCAAAATGTTTTCACATATCAACGGCATACATAATATGACCATTTATATAATAAGTACCCTACGTCCGCAGTCAGTTTGATAAAATGATGATTGGGTGACAGGCATGCATAAATCAAAGCTGTTTTCGCAAAACTTGCATAAAATATACGTAGCTTTATTTTCAATAGGATATGTGCAAATCTGAGTTATAGTCGGAGATTATTTAGGGCGTTGGCTGGCCAAATGTTAGGGATTACATCAATAAGTTGTTTTCAAATAATTTCGACCGAATTTTTTATTCTACGAGGCACGTCCATAAAGTAAGAGTACTCAATTTATTACAAATCGAAAAACCAATGTATTTTTAAAAAATTTAC
>JAQFZQ010000255.1:0-39774 GCA_034696005.1 Glomeris marginata | reverse complement strand
ATATTGATTTATGACGTCAGCAACATGTTTGCTCATCATTGGCTCATTGAACTCCTCCCATTTTCTCGTGAACCAATGGCATTCCTCTGAAATCGGCTAATTGAAGTTATCCCGGGGACCACATAAGGGAGAAACATTCCGGAACGACGAGAGCAGAAAAAAAAAGATTCTGCAGTTTACTGAAAGCCACTGGAGGATTTCGGGAGCCGTCAGACATACCATTGCATCTTGTTCAACTTATGCGTAGCCAAATAAAACTTGTACATACCGTATTCTTGTTGAAAATCAACTTCTCCTCCAAGCTGGCAAGGATGTCGCCGACCTTGGGGTCAACCGCGAGGCGCAACGGGGGTCCTCGGATGACCGCGACGAGGCTGCGGAGGCAACGACCGGACTTCCAAGTCGCCGATGCGGATGCGGCGGTCACTGTGGGCAAGCAATCATCTTTGTTGGGACCGCAAACCGGTGCCTTGCTGTTAAACCGTTCTTCCGTAATCAAGACATGATGCGCGCAGGGCGTCTACCACATAAAAAATACGTCTTGAGACGTTTTACATTTAAAAATGCAGGATTTTATAGATTTTACCTTGATCAGATTGGACCTTGATCAGATTGGACAAAGCGCCGCAAGCGACGTCGTGACCTCCACGACTGGGGAGCCGGACGACCCACTTCAAGACTTTCAGTAGCATGTCGCGGTGCGGCATCAGGTAGCTGCCAGACACCAGCTGCGCTAATACGAACAACTCGTCTCAGCTAGTGAGCGTCAAAATGAAATCCAGACGACCATGCCACTCGCCTCGGAAAACAGAAGCAGATTGAAGAGCATCTCGTCGCAAAGATGCTGCACGGCGAAAACTTTTTCGGAAGCGGTCAAGTCGAGGATCTGCCTGCACACGCGAGGCAAGAAAGTCTTCAAGCCCTCCTCGGGGTCATCCTGCAAGAGGTCGTCACGAGAAAGTTGGGGTACAGGTCTCCGGGAACGTGCGACCCCCGGCACACTCACCCTGATCGCAACCGCGTCGCACAATTTTAAGATTGTATGTCTGACCAGTCCGCAGCCGAAGGATCTTCCCGACACGAACGAACGCAGTTTCGCCACGGCCTCCTTGTCGTTTTGCAACGCTGTAAAAATGACAAGCACCACCTCCAATTATTAGACCGTTTACTAAAAAGGAACGTTATAAACGAACCTTGTATATTGCCGGAGAACACTAGTTCACTATGGTCTTGAAAGCCGCCACCATGGCAACCATGGTCTCCAGGAAGACCGCCTCTGTAACTTCTTTTTTATTCGACAGGACCTCCACGAACACCCTATCCTCGTCTAGTTTTCCATAGAACTTGTCCTCCAGGCGTACCCTTTCCTGGTCGTCTTTTGTATTGGACAGGGCCTGCAGGGCGACAGCCATCTCATTCCTTTTTGCCATGAGCTTGGCCTCGTAGTCTGCAGCTGCGTCGACAAACTCTCCACGACAGTGAAGCACCTGCGATCGGCAAACACGTTAATTGGAGGTGGACAGCGCACGCCCACCACCTAGTACTCTCGCCCAGGGCACCTGTCTAAAAATTGTAGAACAAAATCCTCAAAGCCGCGTGTCAAAATGCACGCTCCCTGCTCCATCTAGTCGTAGATGAACGCAAAATAACAGAAGGCGGTGCAGACTGAAAGCTGCGGCTCGCAACATACTTCGGTCATATCAGCGTACAGGGAAACGGCTTGGGAGCAGTCCACCATAGGGACCAGCATGACCAGGCGCTCGATGAGCCGGAACGCCACCTAATGCGGGAAGCATTTGGAGATGTGACAGCGTCGGCGCAAGTGCGGGTCAACCTGCCACGCTTTTCTTTTGATCGTTCGGATCAATCTGCAGCAGGCAGCAGGACCTTCCAGCAGAAACTTCCCGCCTCCCGACACCAGCTCCCTTAACGTGTTCGTCAAGCATTGTAAAGTCACGGTCAGACCAGTCAGACTTTCTGGTTTCTTCGCAGTCTCCAACACCTCCTGGCACATCCTACAGCATACGCCACAGTTAGCGCTAGCTCTGCGCATGGTGGCAGAATACCTCACCTCTCCAGTAACGGCCGGATGACGATGTCCGGACGGACAGGTTCTTGAGCGCCAGGTTCTTGTGCTCCAGGTACTCGCCGTCGAAGCGGTCAATGTCGTCGAGCGTGGACAGGGTGGGAATGAAGAGCTCGAAGTTGGCCAATGCTTGCAGCGTGGACTTCTGGACGTGCGGGCACGCCAGAGGGCTCCACATGTCGAGCATTTCTTCGGTGGACGGAGAAATACGCCCGGCAGGCCCTCACAAGGTTGCGCACAGAGTTCACCAGAGACCTACAAGGGAATCGCTGCAAGGCACTGTCGACAAGCGTCACTTTCCAAATTCAACACGTACTGTGGAACGATGATCGTGGTGTGCTTCCGGTAACGGTTGTCGGTGACCCTCTCGTAGAGCGCAAACAGCGGCCTCCAGTCGATGACCAGGTCCTCTCTGGAAAGCAGCTTCTTCTTCCTGCGGCAAACAAAGTGGGAAAAGAGTGTTAATTTCGCGAAACGGTCCAAGGCAACAGTTCTCCGGTCGGCGTACTCACTTGACCAGGACGGTGAGGGTGTTCGCCACGCGGTCCGCGACGTCCATCTCCGGCTCCACGCACCACTCGAACAGCAGGCGCACCAGGATCAAGTGGTTCTCCTTCGTCATCTGCAACCCGTACAACCGCAAGCGCCTGCGTAAAACACATTGGCGCATTGTACACTTTGTTTCCATACAGGTTACACTTTTTGCTCATAAAAAAACTTCCAAAGGACAAGTGTAACTTCACAAAAAGTCACAAACAATTTGGCATTACGTGGAAAATTAGCATAACCGGAATTACTGTTTTTTCGGGAAAAATGATTTTGCAACTAACTTTTTGACTGCGCCTCGTACATAATTCAATATTTCCTGGACTTTATCAAGTTACGAGACGGCAAGACGATACTTGAACCTGGAAAGTGCGTCGATCCAATAGACGACGACGGCCGGTTCCATTTCCCTTTTCAGCACAGACTCCCCAAGCTTGCTCTTGATGAGGGCAAAGTTGGCAACGGATTCGGCGTCCAACCGCTCCGAATAATACGCAAGATGTTTCGAATACGCCAGTTCCTCCTGAGGCACGAAGCCCAAACTTCTGCGGTCCATCTCCAGCCTTCGCAGCTTGTCTTTCGACGAGTCGCTCGCTCCTATACTGAAGGTCGAACGCAAGATTTCGCGATAAATTGTCATAAGTCATCACAGACGGATGACTGGTCGTCCGTATGTTGAAACACACCTACGGTTGAAACTGTTAAGGAATGCAAGTGGATTTATAAAAAAATAAACGTTCATATGTGACCTTGATAAATCAATGTTATGGACTGTTAGTTTATTTAGCTATAGTTAGATTGGCTAGTTAGCTAAGTTTAGGTTATTAGCGTTTTTAACGCGCCAGCTTATATCAGGATTTCTTTGCAAAATCCCTGTTCCCTCGTATTCCCAGTAACATATGCATACGAATGAATTTAAAGTAGGTATTTTTATACTAATTGCAAGCTCAAAACATACTAGACAGTGATGTATTTAAACATTAAATTTAAAGGACGTTATTGACCCTGGAGTACTGCGTACAGTGGTCAACATTCAGTTTCAAACACATTATAAAGGTATAATATTGCAGCGTAGGACCAGTGTACATACGAATCCTGGCAGCACTTTGGATACAAGTACCCGAAGTACTTGGCCTATTTCATCCTCGGCCCAATGGAATAACTGGCCGCAGCACTTGTTTCTCCTTGCAACAAAATATGCTTTCTTACTATTTGGGACATGATCTGCAACATGTGCATTCCAAAAAGCGGTTTCAAAGATTGAGCACCGATGACCTTCAATACGTTGTTAAAGGTCATTCTAAATGAAGTAAAGTTATTTTTCTCTCCTCAACTCATAAAATTAGAAACAGCACCAATTCTTTAATAAATAGTTCCCTCTGAGCTGTAAACTCTGTGGAGTTTAATGGATAGTCATTCTAAATGACATTTCCGGATAAAAGTGACATTCTTTTTGCCACACTCGCACCAATGGTATCGCGAAATAAACCACGTGGCAATCCTTCGGTGTCTCAGCTGTACGGTAATGCATTAACCGATGGTAGAGGGCACCACGGGAATTGTCATCTTACCACGTCATAATCGGATAGATAGATGGATGAAACCATCATACCGTGACACCGTATGGCGAACGTTAACAAAACCCCGACCTCGTATCTTTTGATAAAGGCGATGTCCGACATCAGAAAGTGCCACGCAGTGTTGTTGTAGGTGGCAGCACTGAGTACGGGGTGGCCGTATAACTGGAGTGTGCATACATAACTTTTTAGATATGCAGAACTACAAGTAATACAGAGCACTACAGTATCAGCTCTGATACAGACCGCTTCCCCAGTCCCAAACATTTGTTACTAATCAGCTGTTATTGGTCCAATAATAACAGTATAGTACTTGCAAACAATAATAAAGCGATTGGGCTTTCGCACACGTAAAAAGGTGATCCGGCAAAGTAAGGGCTCCTTTTTACGAGCGGACGCTGAAAGTGCACTTTTGGTAGCAGGCCATCAAAGTTGCCGGTCCACAACCCATTCACTCCAAATGCAGATATACAGGGTGTTTCTGAACACTCTGGACAAACTTCCGCGCCGGTTGCCGATATGGTACGCGGAAGAGGACCGTTACACCAAAGTATATACAATTTCAATTTTGGTGGATAAAGATTAGCTACGAGGAGTTCATCGAAGGAGAAATATCTCACGTCGACAGACTTGCGCTTTTCAGAAAGGGCTTTTGTCAACCCCGGTCCCTTCGTCGCACCTCGCCGACCGGATTACGCCAAACCCTTTCAAAGTATTAATTTGAAAGAGGAAATTCCTACAAGATGCCTAAATATGTGGAGATGAAGTATAATTTGGCATGTCCTTTCGGTCCGAGCCGAACACTTGCAAGGTATTCCGCGTATCGATCGAGCGCCGCGGCCAAGGCCTCCGTCGGACGCAGCAATGTACAAGAGTGACTTGTGGGGTACGTGGGAACATTACCCAACTTGGAATGTACGTGGATAATTGGGTTTTGAGTGGGTGGACCTGGAAAAAGCAGCCCATCAATATATACGTATAGTATATACGTGGAAATTGTGTTCACGCTCCATCGCGGAGCAGACAACTATTGATTTTGGCCGCAAGTCGTTACCTGGCAACCGTGTACACTATGTATAGTGTACACCGTATATACCAAGGAGGTATATACAGGTTGCTGCACGAGTCCATTTGGCTAATCCCCCGTACCCATCCCCTCCGTCAACTGGTGAAATGCATATACAGCTGACACCGCGGGTCACCAGTGGGCAATTGAGTTACGATTAGGCATTTGGACAGCATCAAGACATCAAACTGAAACGGTGCATTCACTTGGATTTGCGGCTACAAATTGTCCACGTCACGTGACGAACATCATCGATCGGTCGCAGCCGGGACTTGCGGCAACCTGTTTATCAATAAATGCATCTCGCCATATACTCTTACGGCTTGTGTTCATTTACACTAGCTTGTCAGAAGGAGTTGAAGGCTGTTTTAGAACAAGAAATGTGGAGTATTGGCGCGAAAAAAATTAAATTTGCTCCACGCTGCGAAACCTGCGTATGCGGTGCAACCTGAAGTTTTTGTCCACTATAAAGTTATACTCTTATAGTGAAGGCTTCTAAGGAAGGATCACTGTGTTGTAGATGAATAACCTTTATAACAGGGTGCTGTTATATCGAAGGCTGACCGTTTGAGGTTTTCGAATCGAGTAGCGGCACCGCGGAACATCCCGCAGGATCCATTCGCTGTCCGCAGATGCTCCAAGGACCCAGTGGTCCTTTGTTGGCCCGGTGGTCCTTCACGTAACCACTACATTGCGCTGAATCTCATTTAAAACGGATTTATTTAGAAACTCTCGAAGGCGTGGTGCCGTTTGAATGCGTTCGGAGTAGAAAATCAATGTTGTACCCCCAAGTGACAGGAAACGGAACAAGCACCTGTACGATATCACACCGGATCTTATTTATTTTAGCCGCCATTTTGAACTGCAAGATCGATGAAAACCGTATCAAAGCTATACACCGGCAACCTCTTGGAAATTCAACGCGGCACTCGAGAACGCGCCGGCAAATTCCTCCGCATCAAATCCGAATTCCAACTTCAATTGGGTATGCCTTGAATTAATACGCAAATGAGATCAAGTATGCGTATATTACAGCAATAAAGCCGTTTGCAGCGATTACATCGCGCAAACAATACGCTTTCAAAGTTTTTTTCCTCGTATGCGGATGCCATCCCAAATTTTCATTAATGAATAGTGCTCATTAGCCGAATTAATAACGACTAAAAAACAAGGTTTCAACATGAAAATTGCATTCCGGTGTAATGAACATTGCACACTGTTTACAATAGCATCGCTGTTAAAAAATAACATCATTGGCTATTTGGTTAAACTATTAGTTTTTTTTTATATTTGTATTCCATGTATAAATAAAGTGGACCGATTAAGCGGCGCACACAACGTCATAATTGTGGATATAGAAAGGAAAAGCATGTTCATTTGCCAGTTATAAATAATTAAATACAACATTACAAAGTCGTATATTTTGTGCGGTCATGTCAGCAGAAGGAAAACGGCAGCCATCTTTCATTGTCGCATATCGACCCAATTCTTCATTCTCTCTTACGTAACAAATACCCAGTCACTCATTCAGTATATATTTTTGACGATTTGAAGAGGGGCGTTACTGGCAGCAGTCGCATCAATAATTTACGCCCGTTCAAAACGTCGTTCAAATCTCGTACATTACCCTCGAATTATTCATACCCTAGTATATGACGTCAAGACACTCCACGACTTGCAAACCCATAAAGGTGGTCAAGTACAGTCAAGTGCCTCGTTTCAGCGCAACCGTGGCCTGCGCAAATTCACAGTAATCTCCGCATCGATCCATGCGAGTCAAGAGTTGAGAAATGGGAAAGATGAATGGCCCTCCGGGTGTCAAGGGCCCTGGTCCTCGTCCAAGACCTAACTGATGGCCTTCGTGTAAAGTGCCCTTGTAAGGTTTCAACCCACGAAAGTTCAAGCAATAGACAAAATGTAATTGCAATAGTCCTTGAAACATATTCTGTTATCCAGGTATAACAGCTATTCACTATACGCAAACAGGGCTCTTACAGCGAAGGACCGTATACAGTGTATTGCGTATATTTTGGCTATAAAATTCCCTTTTTCTATTCGGTATATAAGTAACAATATACGGAATTCCGGGATAGGCAGTATGCCTTCGGTGGCAACGTGCAGCGGTCTAGTCGTATCGATCCCGCGTGTTTACGTGCCCTCCGCCGAAAAGCATCCAAATAATCCCACCGTTCAATACCGATACACTATTGATCGTTTCCACGTTTAGCAGGTTCGAAACCTTAAAAGCAATCTTGGACGTGGGGGTTATTTGCGCAGCGGACACCGGCGGTGGGAATGTGCCAACGCGGTCAGCGCGGATCGATAAATTACATGCGGCAGGCTGGTTGGTGGAGGAAAAATAGAGATTGGCGCTGCGATCGGCCCTCATCAGCATCAGCCACCAGCATCCAGGAGAGCACATTGCAGCCGCGACCGCGCAAGGGCCATCAGCGGTGTACGTAACGCGCAGCTCCTCCGATGGCCACCAGATCCGGTTCCAGGGTGGGTTTGGACAAGTGCACCAATTTCATGCGTCAGTTCCGGGAGAAGGATAGCAGGGAACTGAAGAAGCTGACGGCCAACCAGTTCATGGAGGTGTGGAGCCACTACGACAAGGACGGTCAGTTCCCGCACAATTCTTACGTGCCGCGCGCAAAATGGTGCAATCCAGCATCCAATCTTAGGTTAGGTTAGGTTACAGGAAAAGGCGTGTATAAGAGACTAGATTGATTAGCCAGTACTTGCCAGTTATACGCATATAATAATGGTAGTTAAAGGCTGTTATAGAGAAAGTAACGGTTGGAACAACAAAATACAGTCATCCCTCGTTATAAAAGCCTTGTCTCATTAGCCAGAATGTTACTTGGTTATAGTGAGTAGCTTTTACGTGGGTGTACAGTGAAACCTGCGTAAGTTGGGACCGGTAAAATTCCCACCATGGACAGGTGACGGATTCCACGTAGACAGGTTTCACCGTAACAGCATACGTGCGAGAGGCTGCTATAGAGAATAAGAGAGTTGCGGATGTCGTAACGTTTTACGACACGTAATGCGAAAAGCAACAAAATCGTTAGCGCCCATTGATTTTTGTGCAAAGAACACCAACAGCTTACAGTACAAATGCAATACGTGCAACGCAATGTCCGCCCTATTCAGAGAACATAAAATTCTGGATTTCCAGTATTGTTAGTATTGTATGAAGCACGCATACTAGTTCCTTAATCTTGAGTACTGTTTTACTAGTACTACAGTCAAACCTGATTATGGTGGAATATGAAAGTACAGGGAAAGCTTTCCACCATAGAAAGGTTTCGCTGTATTTCCAGTTTGCAAATTGATTAATTGCCAATTTAAAAAAATCAACAAATAATCCAATAGCAGTATTTCGCAGAGTTATCCTTACGCGCCAACGGCGTATGGATTTTCCACTGCAAACAGGTTGCCGTTGCAATTAACAGCGAATCTGCAATTAGCCGTCAGCAATATTGACACGCTTTCACTTCATTGAACTGTAAGCAAATTCAATGCTCGTAATTCGTAGGTAAACTTGGTTCAACTTGTCATTACTTACTGCACGCGTGATTAACCCACCGAAAGCCACTCTCCATACCGTCCTATCGATTCCAAGTGTCGTTCCTGTGCCAACTTTTGTCCACCATCAGCCATAAAGACACGCATTAAACTAGTTTGTTGCCGTTCCACGCCCAGTCAAAACTGCACCGATCGCACAAAAGGGACTCCATCACCCAAATATCCATCTTGACTGTAATAACAGTCTTCCCTCCGCGTAACAGCCTTGTTTGTCTGGTCCTTGTCAATAACTTTTATGCAAGCTGTTGAACAGAAATGAATATAGTACATTTACATAAATTATAGAGAAATTATTGGTGGAAACAATACAGAATTACCATGCGGCTATATACAGAGTACCAACCTTAATGAGGAGCATGTGACACTGATTTTGACTGTAGTGATGTGGACCAAATGACAGGCGTAATTACCGGGAAAGCGGCTCCAACCAATCATTTAAGCCGTGCAAAAACAGCGTTTTCAAGCGCCAAATAATCCACTATTGATCGCACCAAACTGTCGTTTCAAACTCGGTAAACAACCTTATAATTGGCAAACAAAACTTGCAACCTGCAATAACGAAATATAATGTCAGTGCATTGGACGTCCGTAAACCATGTAACATATTAATTGGACATTTATTATGTCACAAAATTAAATCATGTATACAAATCTGTATTTTGATACATTTAATAAACCAGAATGAAGCCTGTCTACGGTGGAATCCATAGGAACAGTGAAAAACTTTCCACCAAACGCAGGTTTTTATTTCACCATACACACATTTTTCCCAGCATAAACAGGTTTTTTTAAAACATAAATAATGATGTTAATGATTCAACAAATGGTGGGGAAAAGCCACATTTTGCATAAGAGCCAGATTTCCACCGTAGACAGGTTTAACTGTATATTCATAACATTTTCAAAACACAGATTTTGATTCGATTTGATGGAAAAGTCATGGAAATGCCTTTATAAATGAGGGAACTTTCAAATGAATAATTTAATAACCACGCTGATGTCACAATTTCAAACGACGACTCCCACTTATTACACTTTATCACAAACAAAACAATTACCACTAATTAACCCCACCCATTATAAAACCTGACATCGATTATGGATGATCCCTTTAATAGACAAATGACTTTTCCAATAATTCCATGACATCAAACAACGTGACCAGTTTACTAAATAACATTAGAAAATGATTTGCATTTACCTAGGATTTTACGTGAAAATTTTAGAAAGGTACGCGGCGACTTGAAATAGCGCAAAATCCATTTTCCCAGATTTTCACATTACTTTTTCAAACCGGAAGTGAGATAGCGATGCCACAGCTTTCAAAACATGGCTTTACTTATCATCCAATCTTAGCACGTGCCCGTCCATCTTGCCGGGACCGAGCTCTCCAACGAAGCGCGATACGGCACATTTATATTCCATCATATTGATGAATTAAAGCTGAAGGCACTTTAATGTCCACGTAGTGAAGCTCTTAATCCAGTCCGTAATCCAGTCTGTAATAATACTTCCAATCCAATCGTAATTACTACGTTAGCCGAATGACAACGCGGCGCGTAACGAAGAGCACCGTTCAATCTGTAATCGAGAAATCCAGTTAGTAGGTGCATCAAGGCAATAAATAAATACCAAATAAATGAAAGGTGATTTACCTTGTTTGTCTGTAGGCAACGGGTTCATCGAAGGAACCGAACTGGACAGTTTCCTGCGCGAGTTCGTGTCCAGCGTCAACGCGGCAGACGTGGGACCAGAGGTAAAACAACCCATTCCTCTACTATACATATGTTAAACCTGTACGTTGATATAACCAAGAGTGTACTCTTGATAACGTACATGTGTAACAAGTGGAAGATGGAGACATGCGAATATTTTTAACGGCTTCCCGGGCACAGGCCGTAAAAGTCGATATTTGGCGGAGACTCGGCTAATGTAATCACCGCGTATTTTAGACCGTATAAAACGGTTCGCCTAATCTCATCTGCATAGTACATCGCGGGGAATAATAAAGCAATGTTAAACACATAAATAACAGCTGATGACAGGGTAAACGTTTCAAATTAATGAACTTATTTCTTCACCCATACATGCAACTACTATATCAATGCTATTAATTTTCTGATGCTTTAATTCAGCATTAGTACAATGAAGGTTGTACGTGTTAATAAGCGCCAATCAGGGGAAATTTCAGCAGCCAACAAAAAGTCAATTGGCCGATGACGTCACATCACAAGTTTTTCATT
This sequence comes from Glomeris marginata, assembly GCA_034696005.1. NCBI lineage: Eukaryota > Metazoa > Arthropoda > Diplopoda > Glomerida > Glomeridae > Glomeris > Glomeris marginata. Next base: position 28,665 of record JAQFZQ010000255.1, on the reverse strand, counting down.
CAACATTTCTGCAGTTATAATATTCCCATTCAAAAATGTAATCGCCATTACAATAATAACTATAAACGCAGCCAGACACAAGTCATGTAATTACAGTACAAACTAAATCGATCATTAAAAGTTTTTCCTACCTTTCGGAGTTGGGCCCGGAACTTGACCAAATAATTAAAGGGACCGGATGTGCGCGTGTTGAAAAGGTGAAAAGTAGAACAAATTGGAGCCGTTTGCGGTTCAAACTCTATTGCAGGCGATCCCAGGAGTGAAACAAACACTAAAACGTGTAAAAACAAGTTAAAAACTGTCCAAATCCAACGAAATAATCAATACAGAACTCCAATTCACCTCGATCTTCCTCCACACGTTCGTAAATGACAGCAAAAAGTGAGCAAAATGGCCGATCGCTCGCCATTGGTCAGTCACATGACGCCACTCCAGCGTAGAATACCGGTAACACTTGCCCGAATTCCCAATTGGTCGCCCGCCGGCCATGTTGCCAACGACGTTGTTCGTCATTTCCCCGTCTGCTTTTTTCCACCCTCGATATTATTGATGGTCGACTATTGATGATTCGATTTCGAGTAATGAAAGTTGGATGGCAAACAGGATAGACGGAAAAACCTTGGGGAAAAACAAGTGCGACGATGAGCGTCTGGCAATTTTTTACGGCCGCCATTAGCGAAAGATCGAATCGATGATGACGTCATTTCCTCTTTCCATAAATTTGCATTCGCATTTTGAAACCAATTGTTGAAACGATGCAATTCAACAAATGCAGAAATAGCATCATATCATTCGAGAAATCGATAAAATGTTTTTGCCCTGTTATAAAAACCGTTGCATTGCTCGTGTCCACAACTGGAAATACCAATATACTCAATTTGCATGAATAAATATTCCAGTTTATTTATACCATTTAATTTCATTATCAAATTAAAAGTATTGTGTACAATATATCTGAATAAAAGTCGTTAATTATATTGCATTATAATGAATTTCCATAAAAATTGACAATCCAAGATGACTGCTTTGGCGGCCATCTTGGAAAATAATTATTGGATATTGGGACAAATAATTCAATTAATAGTATACTGAATTAACACTGCGCTGATCTAAACTTGGAAAATAATGGTGTTTCTTGCGTATTATTTCGCATTATTTTCATCGATTAAAGCCCGCATTTGATATAGTATGTACGGAGACAATCTGTATGATCTGCACTTTATTATTCTTATATCATTACCATCACGAGTTAGATGACTGGAAAGAGATAATGATGTTTGGCTTTGTGGCAGGTCGTTTCGGACGCCATGTTGGCCGAGCTCAAACAATGCTTCATGGAGGCTTACGATGATAATCAGGATGGAAAAATCGAAATCAGAGAGGTAATACATCTCTTTTTTCCCTTCTTTCAATCCCCTCATTAATTTCTAAACACACTCGCAACAGCTGGCTCAACTCCTACCCATGGAAGAAAACTTTCTACTCCTGTTCCGATTTGACAATCCTCTTGAGTCCAGCGTCGAATTCATGAAGGTACTTTTCGCTAAAACAACCAAAGTACCAGGGTTAATACCTTGGTTTCCATGGCAACTTTAAACTCCTGCAATCCATTATACCCCAGTACATTAAAACTTCTGTATAGCGCTTTCTTTCGCGTTGTATCGCAGATCTGGCGCGAGTACGACACCGACAACAGCGGTTACATCGAAGCCGACGAACTCAAGGTACTAATGAAACCTCCTAAAAATACATAAATCTCTAGGTAAAATCCTACCAATTAGAGGGAGTTGCGGGGGGTGATTAATTACTCCGGATTAAAATATACCGATTTTTTTTTGTACCGCGCGCCGCGCCAACCTTATAACTGAGTAGTTTAAACAAGGAAACCCAGTTGGTGGGGGACAATTAATTCTGGTGTAAGTAATTAAAGGGATCCCGATTTGTCAGAATTTCCTGCGGGATCTTCTCAAGGAAGCGAAGAAGGAGTGCGAAGTCTCTGAAGACAAACTGATAGAATACACCGATTCCTTGGTGGGTTTTTGACAATATTGAATTTATTTTAAATAGTGATTAACAGTTGCTTTTTTAATTAAGCTCCAAATCTTTGACACAAACAAGGATGGAAAGCTGCAGCTTAGCGAAATGGCCAAGTAATTACGCTTAACTTGTCCGCGTAATATTTTCTGTTACGCTGCAATTTTTTTCCCCCCTGTATCTAGGTTGCTTCCGGTTAAAGAGAACTTCCTGTGCAGGTCCGCATTCAAGGTGAATATCTATAATATCTGAATATCGATCACTGTATGTGTACTTGATTAGCGGGTGAGTTGCTCCGCGTCTTGTTCTCTTTTCTTCTTCTTCTTCTACTTCTAAATGATAATTAATGCAGTGAATGCATCTCTATAAATCTATCTGAAGGGAAGCATTTTTGACCAGGGTGCCAGTAAACTGACCAAGGAAGACATCGAACGGGTGTTTGCGCTCTACGACAGGGTCAGTTCCGCGATGGCAGTAGATGGTTACGACGCGGAAAAATAATAAATGTAATTTCCAACCTGTTTTCCAGGACAAGAACGGCACCATCGAGAATGAGGAGCTCAGAGGTTTCCTCAAGGACCTCTTGGAGTTGGTCAAGAAGGTAATTGCGATGGTCCGTAGTATGGTGTCACGCGGGTTTCTGACGTCGGAGCGAATTCGCAGGACTACGACGAGCAGGACCTTCAGGATTTCCAGGAGACGATCATGAGAGGTTGCGACTTCAACAGGGACGGGAAGATCAACAAGAAAGAGTTGACCATGATACTTCTGGCCCTGGCGAGACACGCCCAGGAGGAGGAGAGTCTGGTGGTGGCGGTGGGCGTGTCGGCGGACGCCAAGTAGCTCCAATTTCTCCACTTTCGTCTTTAAAAACCAGGGAAAAATACGCCTGTAAGATTAAGAAAGATTAAGTAAAAATGGCCGTTTACCGTTTCGCGCTTTCCGTCGCAGACCGAGTGCCAAAAACACAAAGCTGGTCCTTTTCCAATTAAATGTGCGTTTCAAGCTGGGATTATTGGCCGAAAAAGTATTCAACGTTTAAAACCATTCTGTATTTTATATATACCCATTACAAGTTAATAAATATACGTTCCGGCATCTCGCCGTCACGCGCGCAAAATTTTTACAACTTTTCAACTAACAAAGGTCTAGGTGAAGGATTCGGTTCTCTTCCTCTTCCTGTGAGTGGCAACCATGGCGGAGGGAAGGATGTTGGCCACTTTTCCCTCCTCCCACAACCGCAGATCCGTACGGCATCCGAGACCGATGTGGAAAATGCGCTTCTCGCTCTGGTCCAACTTTCTAGTTGGATTAGTGGCAACGTCCACGGTGCAGTTCCTGGACAGGTCCATCACTTGCCTGAATCGGTCCTTGAAAGTCTGTTGAAAACATCATACATTTCATTGAACCAATAAATGGTTGATTAAATACAAACTGGTTGACTGTAATAAGAGAATACAGACAGCTGTAAAAAATGAACTGTAATAAGTAATAACACGTACCTGGACGATGAACGGAGCTATCGGGTTCGATTCCTGCCTTTTGCAGCGAACGACATGCGCCGCAACATCGTAATAGTACGGACCCAGCTGATGCAAATCCACTACATTCGCGTCGGCCTGCACGATATTCCTCTGAGATTCCCTGTAAACCCCCGGCACCTGAACGGTGGCCGCCTTGTTCGCAATCAGGCACTGCGCCATCCACAGGGGCAGATCCAATTTTGCACCGTTCGGCACCGATTCGCTCTCCGAAGACGGATCCAAGTGCTGTCCTGCGGAAATAAGCCTACTTTTCAAAAAAACCTTCCATTTTTCGCCGCGTTCGAATAAACGCAAAGTAATAACGGTCAATAAAACAGCGAACTCACCTAATCTCGCCATCGACGCGGTGAAAACGCAAGGAATCCTCGCGTTCGTCGCCAATATATCGCTCAACGAAAAGTACGAGTTCTCTTCCATTTCAAATTCTGCTCAACGAGATTCGAAATGTGACTGCGGTGGCGCCACCAAGCGTCGTTGTAACGCACTGCAGCCTTCTTTCCTAAAAGAACCAGGCGGGAAACGACCGTACCGCGGTGGCGCCATCCAGCGCCGTCGTCCCACACTACACTCCACAATATACTTTTCACCTAATTTGAAGTAAAACTTGCTTCTTTCGATGCCATCACACGTAGAACATCCGGTTAAAGTAGAATGACACCACAATGGCGATGGATGATATTTAATGCGTTAAAAAACGGTGTTAATATGATTTTTGTCCACGTATACTTTGCGCGTCTCGCTTCAGTGTTCCAAACAGATGATCGATTCACATGTAGATGAAGTTAAATCTGCCAATGAGACACGTGTAATTCAATATTGCGAATGAAATAAACGTAAAATAGTGGAGAAATAAAGTGGGTATGGACCTGCTGAGGGCTTGGGGCAGACTGGAGATGATCGGTCCGTATCCCTGAGCGTTGTCGTAGAGTTCGAAGAGCGGCGCGGCCACCAACTTGTAATTCTTGGGCACCGCGAACAGAGCTGCAAATCGAAATAATTCGATTATTTAACGGTGGATTACAATATCGCAAACGAGTGTGGGTAAAATATAGAGTGCTGTCAATCACCTTGCCTACCTTTTTCGCCCAGCTGCACCATAAACAGCTTCTTGTGCTCCTTCGGTTTCGTGATGTGCGGCGGCACGTAGGGGTACTGCAATCAAAGAACACAAAAATGAAACACCCACAGCTGGAAAATAAGAAACAAAAGATGTGAATGATGGTCTGCTTAAAATGAGTCCCACTTGAGGAGGTTCGAAGTTGGGCCGCCACCAGTTCCCTATCGTGTCCTCGATGACCCAATCCTGGATGACGCCGTCCTGTCTTCCCAGAGTCTGACAACATTGTTAATTATTACTATTAATACATTTTTCAATTAAGTTTGCTACAACCTCATACTTGGAACATGCAGTGGATAAACATGTTGACTGCGAAACCAATTTAGGAAAGTAACAGATTTTATTTACAATGCTGCGGGAAACACGGCCGTATTTACAATTCCAGTACATGGATTTTAACAGAAAAATAAAATATTGAACCCTCATAGAGGGTGTCCATCTTAATTTCAAATACAAAATATAATGACTTTATCCGGATAATAACGACCATTTTTTTAAATATAATAACATTATTACTGACATACACAAAATTGTGATTTATTATATGGATACCAAGTAAAAATCTATTGGATTTAAAGTTGTTTTACACGAAAGATATTCGGTGAATTGCATAACATTACAAAAAGATAAAGATCAAATTACAGCAAAGCCTGTCTATGCTGGAATCTGAAGGGATACTATTTTCCACCATAGACAGGTTTCACCGTACTACACAATAAACACAACAAAAATATGAGGAATTTATATTCCTGATAAAGTCATGATATTAGATTAGAATATGGCCCTTCATTTCAAAATTCCAGTACGTTTTCAAGGATATTTTTTTTGCAGGACGTAAAATACAATAAGTAACACAACAAACCACATTAATCCTTTAAAAACTGATGAATAAGTGGAATTTTGTTCCAAGCAAATTAAGAGGAACACAGAAATCAAGAAAATATGCAAAAATGATACATTTTCCAGGATATTAAGAACAAAATTACAGGATTTAAATAATTTCCACTGCTATATGTACAATCTGATTGTGGAGACATTTCTGTACAACACCGTTCAACGGTTACATGACTAGCAAACCGTACAGCCAAATGTAAATTACATTTGTTCATTGCAATAATAAATATATACAAAGTTCCCTTACAGAAAAATACATTTTTCTCAGTTAAATAGTGGTTTTCTGAAGCGTTTACATTAAAAAACCACCATTTAACTGCGCAACATTTCTGCAAGGGTTACATATTACAGCTATGGGATTCCAAGTACAAACAATGTCTTTGCATGTGCCAATTTTGCAGGTTGTCTGTGCATATTTCACGTATTTTTGTTGCCTCTACTACCTCTGTCATTAGACGTTTCAATCCGTCCACTTCGTCTTCGGCAGGATTCAATTCTCCACCGGGTCTGGAAATTGAAATTAAATACATTCAGGCAGTCATATATTTTGAAATTTTGTGAAAATTAATCCGTACAATTTGAAAAACGTGGTTCCCAGTTGCAGCAGCAGAACGTGAGGCAAACCGTGTTCGTGCACCAGCAGAACACCTTCAACGGACCTCCTCATGCCGATCTTATCAAATTCTTCCCTCATCCGCTGGAATCTGGCGGCCACCGAAGGATCTTTCTCGTACAGAGCTTCTTTTGTGCCAAAAGTGTAGTTGGTTAACGGGTATCTGCCGTTCGAAATACGTCTTTAATCCGCTTAAAAATGGCATAAAACGGCGGTAAAACGCAGTGTACTCACAGATTGATTGTCCGGTTCAACGTCATCGAGGAACTAGTGAGGTATTTGCCACCAAAATGCGGTTGTTGAGCTCCTTTCGGCCACCCTGTCCGACCATGAGCCGCCATTTTCCAAGCCGATCGCCAGATTCTCAGGAAAAAGTGATTGACGAACGAGCGCCGACCAACGGTCGGCAACGGCAAACGCAGTTTACAACTACTCGCGACTAGGCGGCGCTCGTTCGCCCAGGGACCATCAATAAACCACGTTACATAACTCATCATTTAAGTAAAAGCGAGTAAAAGTCACATACTTTATGAATGATCCCCGCCGACTTTTTAGCACATCTGGCGTCAAAACGTCACGGTGTCCGGTATGACGGCGTCAATAAGGCGGCGCCAAAACGCCCGGTGTCAAGTACGACGGCGTCACTTTGTCCTGCGATCGTCGTGACCCCTAGCGTAAACACAGATTAGCACTACTCGCGGCCAGATGGCGCTCACATAAGCCACAATAGTAATACATGATATGCAAAACAACGCATCTATGCGAGCGCCCGTCAGCGGTCGCCAAAGTAAACATGGTTTAGCACTACTCACGGCCAGGAGAATCGCCGTTCAATACCTTTGGTCGTCGTTCTTCCACGTTTACGAAAATTCTGCTCGTGCCGTTCGAAAAGCAGTTTGCCAGGCAAGATGACGGTCGGATTGAAAGTGGTGATCTCCAAATTCTGGGACGAATACAGGAACTCGACGAGTAAGAAGCTGAAGATCATCGACGCGTATCTGGTTTACGTGGTTCTGACGGGGATCATCCAATTCGCGTATTGCATGTTGGTCGGAACTTTCCCTTTCAACTCGTTCCTGTCAGGATTCATTTCCTGCGTTGGATCTTTCGTAATCGCCGGTAAAATATTTTAATTAAAAAGAGGATTTATGGCATTTAATATTTTTTGAACGTTCATCCCCCAAATATCCCACCCAATTATTACAATGAATGAATAATACTGAAATTTGTTTTCTCAAAATTTAAACTTGTCTTCATTATAAAATATTTACGTTGCAAAGTTTTAATTTTATGTTGCAAACCGATGGTTATGAATGAAAAGTTAAAATTCTCATTCGAACCCTTCGCTTACTTTTCTGCAGTTTGCCTACGTCTGCAGGTGAACCCGGCCAACAAGGGCCAGTTCGGGGACATCAGCCCGCAGAGGGGCTTCGCGGACTTCGTCTTCGCCAACACCGTCCTCCACCTGGTCATCGTCAACTTCATCGGATAGAGTCCATTCTAGCCTGGAATAAATAAAATACAAATTTCACCGTAAAACCAATAGTTTATTTCTACATCCAACGCGTACACGTAAATATTTATGGAAACCGCGTAAAAGTTGTTACCCAACGTCCGTCTCGCGACGACCTGGCGAGAAACGACACCGGGAAAGTAAAAAGCCGCCAATAAATACGGGGACAAAAGTAGGTACCACGGTTCCCTTCGGTCCGTCGGGGGTTTTTCGACCCCGTCGCATACCGCGCGGTCAAACTCGCCGGTACCCTAGTGGCAAAATGATCCTCGGAAGACGGGTTCGGGGGAAGGTTCACGTGACGTCGTGCTGGACGTACAGACGTCTTCGGGCGGCCTCGTAACTGCGGTACCTTCGGCTGACCGCGGACTCGTCGGGATCATCCTCCTCCTCGGCGTCCGCCGTACCAAGGTTCCCGGGCGAGGTCCTGGTTTCGGCAAACCGTTTGGCCAAGTACCTCCTGTAAAGGTTTAGTAACGTGCTATATAGGTTACAGCCGAACTTTTACGACCAATTGGTACCAAAGTGAGAGGTTCACCTTTTGGCGGACTTGATGAGGTCCTGTTTGCGTCCGGCCAACATCGTCTCTCGTTCCCTGGGCGACTTTGAGAACCTTCCTCCCGAGGACTGCATCCGTTCCTGGTCCCTGTTGCGCAACGCATTCCATTAGGTTACGTTACGCGTCACATAAATATGGTCAACTCACTCCAAGTCGCTGTTGTCCGAAACCTCAACGTTGGACGTCGAGGACCTGGTCGGCACGTCCAACAGACCTGCTGCGTGATGCCCTTGCGATTCGGTTACCGCGGTGTCAGCTGTTGGTTCCTGTTAATATAGTAACGGTTAACAAAGAATTTCACGGTTCGTTTCGTCACGTGACCAAAGCAACCATCACGTTACCTGAACCGCCTCGTTCGGCTGAATGGAGAGACTTCTGTTTGCCTGGAACTGCAATTCACACCCGTGTTACACTTGAATTACACCAATAGTCATCGAGTTCTCACCGGCGAAGGCAAGAGTCGTCCGTCCAGTACGTTCTCTATGGTCTGTTCCACGGACCTCGTGGCTCTGATGTCCTCCGAGATGGCATCGATGGGAACGTGCGGGAACAGCTGTTGCACTTGATGGGCCTAATAAAGACACAGTCAAACGTCAGGTTAACATTAGGTTACAGTTCATCTCGACACGTTCATGACGAAGCAGCACGTGACGGAATGTCTGGACACCAAAATGTAAAAAGTACCATGCTGTCCAACTGCGACGTGCGCATGGGCTGCTGACGTCCGTTGAGCAGCTGCACGTGCGTCACCTCCACCGAGAAGCTCGGCAGCCAACTGACGTAGCGCGGGCCGTCAAAGTGGAAGAAGTGGTTGGTGGTGGGGCGGTCCTGCTGGCGGGTGGGCGTGGCCGGGCCATCGTCAACCGCGTTGCTGGTCACCACGTTGTCGTCCTGGTAAGTCAACGAGGTGCGGCAGGTGGGACACGAGGTGTCCTGCTCCAGCCACGACCGAAGGCAGGAGCTGTGGGGTACAAAGTTACTCGCCTTGTAAAATCACACTCACTCCGCCCACTTTTATATTTAATTATTACTTGTGGAAAAAGTGACCGCAGGGCAACTTCCTGGCGGTCTCCATCTTATCCCAGCAGATGGCGCAATCGTCCGAGTTGGATCTCAGTTCTTCCGCGGTGGCCATCGGAAAGCTACATATTTATAAAGTTACATTTAAAAGACATTATTTATACCATGGTGTCGATGAGGAACCAACTTCTTCTCCAAGTGGCGGACGACGCGGAGAAAGTTCTTGTGTTTCTTGACGCGCCGTTGGATCTCGCGAAGCAGACACCGCAGTTGCATGCAGATCACCAGGCTGGCCATGCTCAAGAAAATATTCCCCCAAACCTGCAAAACCGCACATTAAAAACTCAAATTCGTTTGCAATGAGTATGTATAATACGGACCAGCATGTGGAGGTGATGGCAAAAGTCGATGATGAGGGCCGTGAGCTCAAAGACCAGCTCGGTGTAGTAGATGAAAGTGCCACGGTTCTCCCAGGTGCCTTCGAGGTTCAGGTCGTACAGGTGTATGGCGTACCTATTGCGTCAATATCATCATCATCATCTCGTTTTTAAATCATTTTATAAATGTACAGCAAAAGTTACCTTATTATCACGTACAACGTCTGCACGTTCAGCAGGACGCACTATACAAATAAAATGTAACAATTAGCTTTCAATATCCAAGTACAATGCTCTTTATATTCCTTTAAAAGGAACTATCCATAAGTATAGTCACAATTATAATAATGACACAAAAAGTTCTGTAATTTAAGCCTCAAAATCCAACTTCATTTAATATTGATGGCAAAGTTTAAATTTCAGCTCTTGTGAAATATATGGCAAGTATTTGCAATGCAAATAATTATTTCAAGGAAAATAATTCAGGTCAAGAGCTCCGGATAATTGAGGTTCCATTGTAGTATTTAAAAAGGGATGTATACCAAATTATAAAAATTGTATGACACCATTTATATTGATTGCCCCATAATGTGTATTACAATCACTGTACAAAAGTATAAAGTGAATTAAAAGTGAACCTCGGCAGCCATGAAGGCAAAAGTGTTGATCCCGGCGTGGACACCGACAAGTATGCAGATGACGTAGAGCGCCGAAGACAACCCCAAGATGCCAACCAGAAGGGAAAGAAGCCTTATGTGGGTCCATTTGGGCGTCGTTGGCGAAAATGACAACTGCATACAGACTTGATTCAATTATCCATCGTTTAAAGGAGTACAAACTGTACAAATGGAAATTTTACGTATTCGAAGCGGTCCTTGCTGAGTTGCGCCAACAGGTGGAGGAATCCCAACACCGAGAACCAACCGCACCACAGGATCACCTCGTCCATGAACTGCACGTTCATTACTCCAAATATGAAGATGAACTTGTAGAAGACGAAATTCCAGAATTTGTCCTTCACGTGCTACGCAAACAAAAATTTTATTGTATTAAAAAAGTGAATAGTAGATTAAAATTGGACTCTAATGGACTACCTGTTGTTCGCTCACTCTCAGCTCCCCAAACACCATCCTCTGTATCAATCTGACCATCAGAATCAAGCAACAAAACGCCATGTTGATCAAAGTCTGCAAAAACAATATTCACAAATTAAAAACATTTAAAATTTCGCATTTAAAATTATATTTAAAATATATTAAAACTACTGCCAAATCCACCTTTTCACAATTATCTTGAATTAACATTTCTCATTTAAACCCATTTTTAAACCTTGTTTAAACCAGGTATACTGGGAATATATTCAAATGCCGCACTTTCCCAAGAGATGGCGCCACTGCTGCAATCGCGTTGCAACCCCAAATCTAAATGTGTCAAAATTCGGTCAAAATCAATTTTATAACCCATTCCCATAACTATTTTTAAAATTAACTACTTGAATCAACGACATGGAGATGACCAAGGACCATTTGCAGTCATGCGCGTCATTAAAATATTAAATTTGAAGATTTTACGCATGATTTACGTCATTCTTGCAGACTGCGCAATCCGCCCCCTGCTATGTAGTTGCACGCGTCATGTATTGCGCGCAAGTTTTCCGTTGCCAATCGCAGGGGAATATTGCATGACCGCAATATTGCGTGCAATACAGTTGCGTATAATTATTATACTGGCTCGACGGGCGTTAAAAATGAAACGACAACCGAGTATTCAGTATAAATAATAATAAACGTTTTACCCAAATGCAGAGCGGTTCCTCGAGCACGTAGAGGAGGACATCGGCGACACGATTTCGGTGACGGTTCGCCGACGATTCTTCGCTGACGTCGCCATTGCCGCCCGCATTTTCCATCGCAGTCGTCGCATTCGCCTTCACGTCCATCTCGGATGTCATTTGAAACGCGTAATAAATGGACGACGACATTAGGAGAACGCTGAGCGAGACGTACGCTTGGAGATTCGGGAGTGGTAGGCGGTCCAGCACCGCAGTCGGCATTTTCGCACTTCTATCCGCGAACAGAATTCAAATAAAACATTCGAAATCCGCCATCTTATTAAATACTATACCTTCAAACCGCTTCGAAGCGTTAAAATCCGTTAAAATGGAGCCCTGCTTCGTCGGTTAAATGCGCTGTCGCAACGGCAACTCCTTTTTCAGCTGTCCACGCAAACACAGCATGTTGGCCGACGATATTGCGTAAGTTTACCAACCACCTTTAACGTACGCCAACCAGCGTTTCTAATCGTGCGCTAACCGCGGACCAATCGGCGACGAGTGACGTCACCCGTTACCGCATTCCAAGCAAAGTACAGTAAATGTACAGTCAATGCCTAGCAATCGGATTCGCTAAAAGGACGATTGATTTTATTCGACCTTCGATTCGTTTCACTCGTTCAACAGAAATATTGAAACAAGATTATTAAATGGAAAAATGTTGTCGACCAATCGGTTAATTAAATCCGTGTAAATTTCCTTTTGGATAAACGCAAAATCTGTTTCCGCCACCTGGTGTTGAGAAACCATACTAGTGTTTCTGTTTCTCGTTCATAGTCTTCCCGCATATTATCCTTGGCATTTTTCGTTCTTTTGCTGTCCTAATTATTCGAATAAATAATTATATAAATTAAACCGCCATTTTGTCTGTATAAACAATAATAAAGTATTGTTTTCGTCCAAGGTTAAGAGTTGAGTTCGCGCAACCAAGTGAACCGACACATTAATTCGTTTCCTCATTTTTATAATAAGCTGTATCATACGCTAAAAAATACGAAATTTTGTACATAAAGTTACACAACACCGTCCCAAACTTTTCGAAAATGTCCCGCGGTGACCCCGTAACACTCCGAGGTTTGGGTCAGTCTAAACAGTGGAATAAATAATAAAAGACACTGTTGCAATTCAACAAAAATATCACAGAGTTCACCTATATTCCATCATTTTTTAAAATATACACTAGTGTATTTATATAAGAAAATTAAAATCCGCTATAATAAATATTGCCAATTAACCTTCTATTCTGCATCTCATTATTGCACCGACTACAGACCTATAATTAGTTTATGTAAATGTCCATTATGTATAATGTAATGTTAGGCCTATACTTGGGAAGCTTTTTTTCACCTTTTCCAGCAAAACAAATGGTTCACTTTTACATGAGGTATATATATTTATAACCCATTTGAAGTGCTTACAAGGTGGTGCAAATGTTTCTATAAACTGTTTATTTTTTTTTCTAACCCATGTCTGGGTTTTATATTATTGCATCATCAACTTCCACTACTATATCACTAATTAACACTACTTTTCTACCGGTTTATATATTATTACTGGGAGTCGTATATAAAAGTACTACTTTCTGATATACAAGTGCCACGTTTGGACTATATATATAGGTTATTTATATATGGAGCCTTCATCATATATGTTTTCTTCTTTAACGATAGTATATGAAAATATCCAGGCATGGGAAATGAAGAATTAAGATGAAGCAGGCAAAAAGGTCTCCAAAAACTTGATATACAATATACGTGTGTATGTATAGAGAAATAGGAGTAATGCGTACGATGTACAAAATTATATTACGCGAGGGGAAAACAGGTCAACCATTGTGAATGTGGAGAAAGCAAAGGGTGAAGAAGAGCAGCTGCCTCATTGCTTAATAATGCACTTCATCTTGGAGAAACCGGGGGGGGGGGGGGCGGGGCGTTGTGGGACGAGGGGGGCGTGGCGTCCCCGCAAAAAGGAGGTAGCCTATAAAACAAGGGTGGCCTCAAATCACAGGTATACTAAAGTCTAGTGCCACTTCAAACCGTGCACACTGGCTCCACTAAATCCTTCCCTTCAATTCCTACAAAATATTTCGCGTGTCGGACATCATCCGCGAGCCGCGCCGCCGACGGCCGTCGCGAGAACCTTGCCGCAAATTCATTTTCATTACATATTACTGTCACAAAATAATCAAATAATCAAAGTAATGCACAGTTAGTTAGAGGGAGTGTCTTCAAACCAGTTCCCTTTCAAAAGGCGTTAATACCAGGAAGAGGAGAGGCTTAGGTGGGAGGAGTCACTTGGAAGAGGTGGCGCTTAGGTGGGAGGATTCACTTGAAAGAGGAGTATATCAGGTGGGAGGAGTCACTAGGAAGGAGGTTCTTAGGTGGGTGGAGTCAATAGAAAGAGGAGGTGCTTAGGTGGGAGGAGTCACTCGGAAGAGGATGGGCTTAGGTGGGAGGAGTTACTAGAGAGAGGATGAGCTTAGGTGGGAGGAGTTACTAGAGAGGAGGAGCTTAGGTGGGAGGAGTTACTAGAGAGAGGAGGAGCTTAGGTGGGAGGAGTTACTAGAGAGAGGAGGAGCTTAGGTGGGAGGAGTTACTAGGAAGAGGACATTAGGTGGTTAGAGTCACTATGACGAGGGGGGTGCTTAGATTGGTGTATTAAAAATCTTTTCGAGAGCGAAATAATTTGTAAGACACACCATCCTGATGTTTTAACTAAACCGCGTTTCACTAAAGCAATTGAATTCATGTTTTACTCCTTATTGCTTGTCGACTTTCTTCTAATGTTCCTCAGACTCCTCCTCTTTTTTGTGTGGCATGGGGAAAAGGGGAGGAGTCAGAGAGAAACTCCACACGTATCTCGCATGACCTGTGTGATACAGCTCCTTCATTTGCTGTAACTGTTATTGCATTGAACCATTTCATATATTCACAAAAGTTGGGTTCCATTGGTCCTCCTCCTCACACCAAATGAAGTCCACCCCTTGTATTCAAATTGCTTTCAAGAAACACTGTTTATAGTCTGTTCACGTAAAGTTTGCATTCCATGGCCACGCCCTCAAGCCCCGCCTCTTTGGGGAGGGTCCTCCACTTGGAATGGGAGAACATGTCCTTCCCCTGATGAGTTTGCCTTCCAGTGATGTCACATATCGATCCAACAATTCCAAGCGGTTGGACCCAAGTGGGCGTACCCGAGGAGGCGTGGCCACCGAATCCAAACTTACCAAGAACCACTACTATACTTTCGCGGCAACTTTGGGACTCGCGCCGACCGTCGGCAACACGTCAGATGATGTTAATCTATTACAGTAAAACAAGTGTCATCTAATAATTTGGCCATTTGACTGTATAGAGTACAGTGCGACTCTGGCTACAAACTATTTTACACTATGTACGATCGCACTACTATCGCCTACACCTACACGGTGTCCTTTGCGTATACGCTATATACGACTGTCTACCTGTTGCCGACGCACGCAATTAATATCATTGTAAATACAATTTATATATCCTAAAAAGACTATTGCCATTGCTGCTCTCTACACGCACCGCGCAGCCCAATTATTGTTACTATTATTGCAACGAGCGACTCTCCGTATTGCTTAAAACCTGGCAAAAATCGCTTCACATCAAACAAACTGAAAACTAATATTGTAAATAATGCGCAAAAATCGCATTAATCGCAGTCAACGAGTAAAATATCCCTTGGTTTGTCACGGGCCGGTCCATATTGCCAAAAGCACGGGTATGACTAACCCGCTGAAAGTGAACCGGTCCGCGAGCTTTGAAGGATTATACTAAAGGTGAACTGACACGGTTTTGTAAGGTACCCTGATAATCGGTTGTTTCAGTAGTTATTGTGTCCCTTATAACACTGGCAGAAGCAGAAATCGATTACAAATTGAAAAACAAAAGTTATGAGCGTTTTACCGACCCGTGACGTCGCACCTTATGATGTCACAGGAGCTTGGTATGAGGTGCCTGTTGCCCTTGGTCAAATCAAATTCGAATACCAACGCAGCACAGTGACGTCACTGTGGCAAATATGGCGGCTTTACGTTCCATCGTTCCTTTCTAAATACATTGTTTTCCATTCGCAGATAGGGACAGGTTCCAAATTCGGCTTGGAACTCCTGTCGTCCTGTCCTTGCCGTGTTCCGAAAGAATGAAATGGACTGTGACGTCACGGATCGGTAAAACGCTCGTAACTTTTGTTTTTCAATTTGCAATCGATTTCTGCTTGCGCTAGTGTTATAAGGGACACAATAACCACTTACAAACCGATTATCAGGATGCGTTACAAAACCGTGTCAGTTCACCTTTAAATAATAGAGGAATGTTGCGTAGTAAAACATAAGTTGGCTAAATTAAATGCAAGTTTTTAAGTAAATCGCTATTTGTATTTACGGCGGAATGTTTCGGCGCCGCAAAACTTGCCGCGATCGCGTTTGCAACTAGCATACTTGATGACGTCATAGTACGGTTAATATGTAAAGAAATCTTTTCATAGCGATATAAAGTCATTCTTGTTCCCTGTTGGCTAGTTAGCTGACCACTTTCTACTATTCACAAGTTTCTCGGAACGCGTTTCGCCTAACCGCCGATAGGTGGCGAGCGCGTTTGTCGACCGACATGTTGAGGCTGTTGATGCCAATAGCCAATCAGCTATAATGGGGGAGTGGACGCAACCGTGAGATTTCCATTCCGGAACGAAAACCTCGACGAAAACGGTCAGCACACGACGTCATTAGATGACGTGTCAACAGCCTCTCTAGGGACGCATTGATAGCAGCGCCACCACACGGATTTCTCCGGGAACCTTGCCGAGAAACTTGTGAATAGCAGAATCAACAGGTATCTGCCAACTTGAACGCAGACCTGTTGCATTCCGCGATCAGTCAACGTTTAAAAGTCAGTGGCTTATTATCATTTTAGTTTGCATGAACAGTACGGACCTCCCACTAAACTTGGGCTCCTCCCCTTTTCCATGAAAAGGGGAGGAGCCTAATGTGCAGAGGTAATAATGGAAAGCAAGTGACGTCAGAATCGCAGTCGCAAACGCAATCGCAGCCGCAATCGCGCCATGCCTTTTGGCGTTAACATCAACTGGGAGGTTTTACTTTCGCGCGGGGTAAAACAAGTACGCAACAGAACTAGGATTTTGATTACAAGTAGGCTGGCGGCCATCTGTAAGAGCAAAACTATATATATTAAAGTAGTATAGCTCTCGCGTCGCCGCTCTCGCCGCTATAGCAAATGTATATGTATTGCTGGCATACGGGCCTATATGTAGTACCGTCTAACGTTCGTTCGCGTGTATAGATGCTATATACTGTATACGGGTATAGGCTATTGCTCTGCGGTGGGGGGTGTCCGGCAGCGGCCGCCGGAAAGGTCCGCTAGGCGTCGCTGTCGGTGGCGCAGGCCGAAGAGGCCGAGCCGTCCTTGAAGCAGGCCGACTCGTAGTGCTTGTTGAGATAGGACTTGAGCGCAAAGGACTTGTCGCAGTGCTTGCACTTGTAGTTCTTGTAGGCCGAGTGGGTCTGCATGTGGGCCCTCAGGTTGCTGCGGTCGGCGAACGCCTTGCCGCAGTGGGCGCACCCGTACGGCTTCTCGCCCGTGTGCGACCTCATGTGGCCCTGCAGGAGCCACGGCCTGCTGAAGGCCTTGCCGCACACGTCGCACTTGTGGCTCAGCGTGTGCGTCAGCACGTGCATGGCCAGGGCCGGCATGGACACGTAGGCCTTGCCGCACGTCGGACACTTTTTGGCCAGCTTCGAGTCGAGGCTGCGGTGAGTCTGCTTGTGGCGGGACAGGTTGGACGAGGTGGCGTAGTGCTTGCCGCACTCGGTGCACGTGTAGCGCGCGTGGTGCCGGTAGTGGTGCCGGTGATGGTGACGGTGGTGGTGGTGATGATCGGCGCTTCCCTCGTCCTCCTCCTCCTCCTCCTCCCCCGCCTCCTTGTCCCGGTGGCGGTCAGCGTCCACCGCTTCCCCGTCGGCCGCCGGGACGGAGGACGTCACGGAAGACGGCGACGAGGGGGCCGCGGGAAGAACCCCGTACATCTCCACCGCCGCGGAAGATGACGATGACGACGACGAGGACGAGGACGAGGAGGATGTGGACGAGGACGAGGAGGACGGCGGCTTCTTGCGGGACCGACCGTCCGTGAAGAAGAACGCCTCGTAAGTGTAGCCCACGGTAACGCCGTTGTTGAACACGTGACCGTCCTGCTGGGCGTTCGGGTCGTTATTGCCGGCGATTTCGACATCGCAAGATGGCGGCGGTGGGACCGTTGGCGGGGTTGGGGCCGGGCTGGGCTTCAGGTGGTGGGCAAAGGGCCGCAAGGTGATCACGTCGAGGGCGGTCGGCGTGTCGGCCTCGGCCACCGTCACCACCACGTGACGCAGCTTGGTCTGGCTGAGGTCCAGCAGTTGCTTGGCGCACTCGGTCTCCGGTTCCCCGGCGTCCTCCGGCACCAACCCGGGAAGGGCACCCAGAAGAGGGCACGGGCAGTCGCGGTCCGCCGCCGGGCAGGCGCTCGTGGGTGCCACCAGCAGGT
Source organism: Glomeris marginata (assembly GCA_034696005.1). Classification (NCBI taxonomy): domain Eukaryota; kingdom Metazoa; phylum Arthropoda; class Diplopoda; order Glomerida; family Glomeridae; genus Glomeris; species Glomeris marginata. Next base: position 10,602 of record JAQFZQ010000255.1, on the reverse strand, counting down.
CATCGTGCCCGAAACCTATACGTGAAAGCACAGTATACCATGAGTGGCATATACCTTCAAAAGGGTCTCTCTCTCACCCGGATTTTGTTGATGCCTCGCCTGGACAAGGTGGAAACCAACAATCAAACAATGGGCTTAATAGGATTAAACGGGTCCTTTGACCAGGCCAGGTCTCTACAAAATCCGGCTACACACCTAGAGAACGAGCAAACGGAAGTGCTCCTGTTCACTTGCGCAAGGTGTGAGCATAATTTAATGTTCGCGCCAGCATCGGAAGTAAAAGCGCTCCTACTCGCATTTCTCCAGTGCTCCAGCCAGAGTAGGTACGTATATATGTTACGGTTCAAGTGAATAATCGGTTGATGTAAAAAATGACGTCAGAATACGATAAATCTATGTAACAACGCTTCTGTCTGGCGCGTCCAAAACCTAACTTAAAATATACTAACTAACTAAACTAAGATAGTCCCCCCACAATACTAAAAAAATGCTGAGCTTGGGAGAAAAGCAGTTTTAGCGCGTTTCAGAGTTTTTCGTATATAGATGCTGACGTCATTTTCGCTCAATTTTTCACTTCAACCGATTATTCACTTCAACCGCAACATATACTCTGTTCACAGCTAAAGCAGTGGGCACAAGATTTAAGACTTGGCAGGGTTAGATTGTGACTTATGCCACCTGTACGAATGCTGCACCTGGTCAACCAAGTGGTACCCTATCTGAAGATAGCATGCTTTAACTTTACAGTAAAAACGTCATCTTCTTGGAAATTGTTGCCTTGGTTGATGCAGCAACCAATGATTGAGAAGTACTCTCCAAGAATGTGGAGGAAATTCGACATCCATCAACCAATATACACTAGCGCACTCATATACTCTGTCCAGAGTTAAGAAGAGGTGAAACGCCTGTTTTACGGTGTGCTTCCTCCCCTTTGGATGAAATCAGACTTACCGTATTACATTCACCGGTGAGTCTACTTTCACCCAATGGGGAGAGGGAAGCACACGGTCTATAAACGGGCGTTTCATCTCTTCAAAACTCCTGACAGAGTATATGAGCGTAGTATAACGGACGTTTCAGCTCTTCTAAATTCTGGATGGAGTATAGGTGCCCACATCTTGCAGTGTATTGCGCTCGCTTGTGCTGCCAGCATTAGCTATAGGTGTGTAGCCGCTTTCCAGTCCAATTATTATTCGCAGTTACATCCAGGCAAAGTCATATTTATATGCTGCAGCAGGTGTGCCATACACCTCTTAACAGTCAATATCTCCTTGAATAATCATCAGATTCAAAAACGGAAAACCCCAATCTTAGGACACGGTCAAAAACTATGTTACCGCTACAGGTCACATCACCGATTTCATTGCGGGTCTGCCATACTACCGATGCACATGGAAACTCCTTGCAAATGAAATGTTATATACAAAATACTAACTGGGTATAGAGTTGTCAAACATCGATACGCACAAGGGACCACGTATTGTTCGACAACGCACTTTGCGGAAACAAGATCCGCCATGTTGTAGGGCAAGAAACCGAATAGGTTTTGTATATGTGCGGGTTCACGTTTCCCCGTATTGTGGGCCAGAAATCAATGTAATGTATTAGCTACACTTTAATGTCACCATCAAAATCATTGCCATCTAATTATCACCTGTTCTGGACAATTTGGAAGGGGAAAAAACGACTTATCCGTACAAGTACTGTGAATTTGCTACGTGTTACCTGCACTGGTTGCTTTTGGGAGAAAATATTGGATCGCGACGAGGGCGTGTCCCTTGGTGAATACCCAACATAATTTTCCGCCCAAAATACACTATGCATTAAGTATTAAAACCCAGTTTTATAGTATACTGCACTGCTTTCTTGTTATTCAAAACAAACTCTATAACATTTATCTTTTCAGTGATGTACATAAGTATTTATAGGGAGAAAACGAACTGCGAGTCTTTTTAGTGTCTTGGAGGCATTTTCCATAATAAAATCACTGTCCATAGTGGAAACCTGTTTATAACGGGTTTTCGTTATACACAGGTTTTAAATAACTGCAAATAATTTGGAGTTGAACCGCACGCTTCCGATTGTGCTGCATCGCAAACTCGAAATGAACTTTATTACTGAAACTTGAAAAAACAAATCTAAAAGCATTGTGACGTCATCATACACAAAATGACACCATAGCATAAGCAATGGGCCTTTACTTTTAAAACAATAAATAGAATCTAATAAAGTGGGGTATATAACGCAAAAGCGTTGCAAACACCTGTTGACATTAGCGCCCTTTAGCGCTCGGAACCCAACAGCAGGACCCGGAGCAGGAATGAGATGCGACTGGAGAAGCGAAAGGGGCGGAGTCGGGACGCGTCCATCGCGACCAACGCCGGAGGGGCGTTGGGTAAAAATGGATCGATCCCGTGACGTCACTCGTTACGTTCTGTACTAATGTACAGGACTACAATAGGAGTAGAAATGTAGGGTTTGCGTTTTATGATGGGTGGCGATGACCAGTGTTTGCGCCATTTGGGGTGTTGGAGGCATGATTAGGTTGTTGGCGCAACACGTTGCATCAACGTTCAGCAGACTCCGATATCGATTCGGGGGATCGATGGGAAAGTGGCAAGGGACCTTGGCAAAAGCTAATCGCTCCCTGCTGCACTGCTCTCTCCATTCATGCACCATTGCCAATATATCGATGGGCCGTTCGGCCCTTTCCTTATTCCCATTCCTCACACACACCTCTCACACGCCCATCTCCTGCCCTAAAGGGGAGAAAGTTGTGCAGAATCCTGCAGAAATAGCCTCTTTACATCATCAAAAATAATGTACAGTATTATACCACAGAAAACATCACTATATTTTGTTTACCTTAAAATATTTCTCAATATAAAGCAATAGAGTAGGCGTGGCTTCCTTTTCTAGCCATGTCCTTTGAAAGATGGTCATCTACCAATGTTGACAACTTTAATTGTGATTAAAACAGTAATTCAGCTGTCTTACCGATCACAGTAACTAATTATAATTTTGCAATAATAAAAATGTGACAAAACACTTGTTGGTACTATACATAAAGTAAAACCTGTCTATGGTGGAATAATGTAATTTACAATAATATAAAAGATTATGCATAGAATGTACTAATTCATTTAGGCAAATAGATCATCAAGAAGATACTGTATTATGAATTGCAAATAATATCACATGTTGCCATTACATAGGAACTTGTTGCCCACCAGGTATCAACATCCAAGATGGCCGTCCAAAACTTCACCTTTAACTGGCATTTTGGCTACAAACTCAGCAATAAACCAATTATAGCAGCATCACCGTGCCAAAATGCGGAGAGAAAAAGAACAGCCACGCCTATTTTCCTAACGAGCATCTCGTGACGTCACTACCCGAATTAAAAAATCATATTCTAGGTATAGTACTTGAAAGCAACTCGGCTTTAATATGAATTTAGCTGATTAATTCATATTTTGCTTGGCGAGAGGTGGGGATGATTTGCACCGGAAGTAGGTGATTATCACGGCGGCCACGCCCCCGTGACGTTTCACTTTCCCAGCCTCATTACAGAGAGGTAGGGGGTAAAACGAGGATGAAAACGGACCAATGGGAGAGTGGCGTTCGAGCAAAAGCACGTGATCTACAATCAGTGAACGCCGCTGGAAAAATCACGTCATGGCGCAATGCAAATTTCAAAAACGACGAAATGTCGGTTTCCAGGTTATATATAGAATCCATCCAAATATCCTATACCATGTTCCATCATAATAAGGGAAACGATAACGCTCTGCGAATAGCAGGTTGAACCTAGCCGTTGCGATGACAGTCGATAGAGCAAGATGGCGGCTGAGCCTACTCGTTCTATTTTCGCCTCTCGCTCTCTCTTCGCTCTTCTCAACCGAATCACCGCAATAAAAACCTTTTAATCGCGATCGGCACAATCCACTCCTTCCACCCCCCGCCATCCCTTTCCGTACTAGATCGACGAATCGCCGAGAAGGAAGCGAAACGAGCCGCGGATGATCGACTCGTTTCGCCCGTTATACAGAAATCGACCGTTGGAAATGGAACGTTTTTGAATTTTCGAATGTTTTTGAATCGGCCAATCGCCGCGTCGCGATCATCACCTGTGGAGAGCGGCGGAAAAGCGTGTAGGAATAGTGATGGAGCAGTGCAGGATAGCGAAGGATATAGTGAAGGATACAGGGGCGAATGGGGAGATTTTTAATAATAAAAAGAAGAGTAATAACGATAAAGGTATAAAGAGCAAAAAAGGGTCGCTTTTTGGGCGGGCTTCCGTGGCGAACACCGCGCCGATTCACTGACCGTTTTCGACGCGATGTTGATGGTGGTTCGGGGCGACGGTGGCCTCGGATGGACTGGGAGGACCTCTGGCCGGGGACCGGTCCCTTTCTACGGGGTACTTGACTTTCTTGAGGAGGTAGCAGCGCGGCATCCCGACCGAAAACCGCACTCATCCGATCACCTATCCATGGCGACTAGCTCGACGATCCGATTCATCGATTAATCGCGTCGTCGTATATTTCGCAATCCGCAAGTGTCACCTAGTTGCGTGTCTGTGTCTCTCCCCCACCCCACAACAAGTGCGACTCGCGCACCATCCACTACGAGCTTTCCGCCCAACCGGCGATACTATAGGGCAGGCGACAGCCAATGGGCAACAGGCCGGCACGTTCCCATTATTACCGGGGGTAGGGCGCGCAGCGAAACAAATGTCAGCACGAAACTCTATGGGCTGTTTCAGCAATACGTTTACACCGCTTAGCTGGGACACCACTCCGTTTAGTTGGGACATAATTCCGTGTAATTGGGACACGTCTATGTTGAGATTAATCACAAGGGACTGGAAAAAACTTCCCTCCAATAGCATTGTTTGATTTACATAAATAAATGGGTTATAGTAGCCTTATTGGACCAATTTGGCACCACTAGCGCCACCTACTTACGAACTCTTGACGTGAAAATCCGTAAAATAAATGCAAAGTTGGGAGTGACGTCATCATGCTCCATAATTGCCTGAATACATTATCTACACACACTTGTTCAACTTGTTCATCTAGATCCAGCCCTAAAATAATCGTCTATAATTTCGGGTGGAGCCACCAAAATAAAATAACACGCGTCAATCAATATAGAGACGGCCATTTTTGAGTTGGGGCGCGATAAAAACATCGAAAAGTCGATAAAAGTTGTTAATCACGCCACCATTCGGCCAAAACTCCATAAATAACTACCAATAACCACTAAAAGCAAGCTAGAAGTACCAAATACGGATATTTTGACTTACTTTTACGATGCGATCGACGAATCCGACTGATCCGACGTTTCATAAACCGAAGATGTTCCAAATCGAACGTTGGCCGCCATCTTGGTCGCGAACGCAAGATTCATCTCAAACGCCGCTAGGCGTCGCCACATGACGTCGACCAAATCTTCGCAATCGAATCTGATAACAGAATAGTTAATAAATTAATGCATACTTTATAATGATGTTTTTGTTGGAGGAAATAAAAGTGGGACCCACCCGAGCGTAATTACCGCTTGATTAATTACCGATGTGGGAGTGCCCCGGCCCCGGCCCCGTACCCTCGGCTGCTGTTGCCCCTACAAGTGGGCGTGTCCCACATTTTTCCCTCTATATTCACCGCGGAAAGCCAGTTATTCAAATTTCTAATAAAAATGCGTCATCCTCGGGCCCTTGGTGTACATTGGTGGCACTGGGCACCCATGCAAGGGGCACACAAGGCCCTTTCCGATTGGGACCCAGGGCGGGAATTAACTCACAATCTCCCCCAATATAAAACAAACACTATCATTTTGCAGATTGATTTATGGCCCTCAAGTGGATCGGATGCTGGGATATGGACAAAGGGCCTAAGGGCACAAAAGCAGTGACGTCATCCCTGTGGCTATAAATTTCTGCACAATGCACAAAGCACCTGTCACACAAGGAATATCTGCATATATTTCCCAATTATTTTTGAAGTTAAATATACTCAACTGTTAATTTCAGGATAAGAACGAATAGAAATGTTATATAAAAGTGGAAAATAAAGTATTAGATACAAAGGCTGGAAGGAGTTTAAAAGGATTTACCTACTTGATGAACCACGGCATGCATCTACAGCACTTGATGGTACTTGGGGCCAATCGATGAACCTCTGTATAAAGTATCGATTGGTCCCAAACGTTTGTCCCTTTGTGCCTCTGTGTACACAGTCTTCACCTTAATTTATAGTTGGGCTTCGTTATAATCCATCAATGTAACTGCGCATTGGGACCATGATTTGCACCTAGAAAAAAAAGACAATTGGAATTAAAGCCATTTGTTTAAATTTTTATTCAAAGCAGAAATATCATTATTTAAATGAAAATATATAAAGTTCTTTAAAATGGTGAAAAATGTCTCCAAGATCCAAAACAGTTAATAAAATAAAGGATTTATGACATAAACAGTGTCAACTACAAGTTTTCCATTATAAATTCCAGTCAATTACAGTTAGAAACTGTGTAATGTTTGAATTAGAGATTGAATTGACGCACATACGTATGGAGTTCACGATGGACCAATCGGACGACGACTTATCTACCAAAGCACCAATCACACGACTCCATGACGTCACAACGCAGTTAACGAGCGAATCCCTTAAACGCACCACTTTCAAAAGAAAATCTCGAACTTCCTGTGCAAAATAAAACATAATAATCCGTAATTTAACAATCGATTATGTCAAAATGTGTTTTATAAACCGGGAATGGCCGTTAATTGCCGTGACGGAGATCGTAATCGTCGTTGTCGTCCATCGAATTCGAAAACAAAGATGGCCGCCGTTTTCCATTTTCCCCTCAAAAATTTCCGTTTTCGCAGTTCTTTCGCCAGATTACTGTACTAATTTGGTTTTAAAAGGTAGTAGGGATGAATACTGTACCAGTTAATCCGTCAACAACGCAAATTTATTGCTCAAATTAACAACTAATTCACGGAAAACGTATATAACCTCAAATATGTGACCACGTAAAAATCTGTTTTCAACAATATTAATCAACCGGATATATTGCATTATATTAAATATACATCGATGCCTTGCATCCGGTCAGTTCCACACGGAAATACCTCACTTGTACTGCTGCAAAAAGTCCTTGTGGAATTTCTCGATCAGGCCCACCATCGTCTTCATCTTCTCGGTCTGCGGCAAGATCGTCGTCCTGGTTCGAATAATTATTTAAAATAAGCATTAAATAATTAACAAAAGGGTGTTATAATACTGTTAAACTTACCGGAAATGATGCGTGCCGGGTCTCTGCCCAAAACCACTGCCGGGAACCACGCAGACACCGGTCGTTTCCAGCAAGTTCATCGCGTAAAACGCATCTGGCGCAACGTTCTTTGCCTGGCGCAGTCATTTTGGATTTTAAGATTTGACATTAGAAAAACGAACAGTGAATAGCAGAAGTATGTAATGGTGTAATTATACTTTGGCAGCTTCGACGGCTTTCGGTGGGATCTCAAAGCGGGGGAACGCGTACATGGCCCCTTGCACCGAATTGCAGTGAAATCCCTCGATGCCGTTCAACGATTCCTCAACTAGTTTGGCCCTTTTGGCCAGCTCGCTCAGCACGTAATCCTTCTCCTGAATTGGTTAACATACGGGATAAGCAACAAAATTAGAAATCAATAACTTATTCTGCAGCGAACCTGTGTATGAAATCACCTTTTTGAAGTGCTCGTAGGAAGGTTCTCCTTCCTTCGGAGGGTTGACCACCACGTCGACCGCAGCCTGGCCCACGACGGTCGGACACAACCTCGCCGTGGTGCACTTCAGGTACATGGCCTTCACTTGAGGGTCAAGGTTAATCAGTTCCGTGTAGCCACCCCTGATGCCACACTCTCCCATGAAACCCTTGGAAGTGGACATGAAAGACGCCAGTTCCATGGTGGAGTACGGTGGTCCCATCTCGGTCATAACCTTCTTGAAAGAGTGGAATTGACACCCCTTGGCGTAAACGTTATGCTGGTAGACCTGGGGAAGAAGATCACGGTCAGCGGTGGGTGCGTTGAACAAAACCGTTAAAGTTACGCGCGTACCTCATCGGCGAGTATGAAGAGCCTCTCTTCGTACGCGTACTTGATGATGTCCTCAATGTTCTTGCGGCTCAACACCTGACCCGTCGGGTTTCCCGGGTTGATGACCACCAGGGCCCTCGGGTCGCAGACGGCCCTTGACGCGTCGATGGCCCGCTTCAGTTCCCCAATGTCCAAACCCCAATTGTTGTCCTCGTCCAGGTAATAACTGATCTGGAAATCGCAACTTCTTATTAATATTTACCACCGAAAATCTGGAAGATGAAAAAAAAGGTATACTGAAACCGCACTCAAGGTTGCACCTAGTGGGCGTGGTTAAAAGGTGAAGGCGGGGCGATCGCGAATCCTTTGACCAATTAGGAAGAAGCTACGACGCCTTTGGGTGTGTCTAACAGCGATTCAAGTTATCCAATTGATCACAGGACTCGTAATGACCTCGTAGCGCTCCTTTCACCACGCCCACTTGGTGCAACCTTGAGTGCGTTTCCAGTATAGCGTTGAAAAAATCAAAATTACAGGGTGCATCCCGAATTCGGCGATCGTGGCGGTGTACAGCGGGTACTGGGGGATGGGGATCATCACGCCGGGAGGTTTCTCGCTCTTCGAGGTCACGAATAAAGTCAGGACGTTCTGGAAACGTTCCCAACAAATTAAATACATTACTATTCTTAAAGTATAATTAAAAAATGACGGCATAATTACCCTGATTCCTTCGCTGGCACCGGCGCAAAGTATTATATCCAAGTAATCGCAAGGGTGTCCGTCTCTCTTTTCGATGTAACTCGCCACGTCTTTGCGTATGACTTCCAGTCCGGAACTCTCGCTGTAAGAGCCTATCGTGGAAATACAAATATAAACCAAATCGTTTACTTTAATAAATGAAGTAACAAAGTACTTTACGCACCAACGCTGTGTCCTCCGCAGCATCCCAGGATACGTCTGGCCCTCTCCTTCGCGTCTTCCGGGTAAGTCTTGTCTTCGAGCAATTCGGGTCTCACGCACAGTGACAGTACCTGTAATTTATAATAATTTTAATAACTGTAATCTTGATCTGCTGTTCGCACTGTCTAAATTTTATTTAAAATAAGATCTGTTGTTAGCACTGCATAAATAATATGAATTTACGCTGTTATATTGGAAATATAATTTTGCAGACCTGTCTCATGAAAGTTAGAGGCGTTTGTCCAGTTGCATGGCAATCTCCAATGTTGGCTCTAATCACTTCTTGGAATGGCAAGTTGTTTCCCTGTATAATTAATATTTATTAGACGAAGATTTGCAATGCAAAATTAAAACCCAGGTTTTCCAGTAACATATTTCTTTATCTATTTGCACTGAATTAAATGATATTGTACAGCCGATTAGATAACAGGAAAATTCCTCTACATCCATTTTAAATTAAATCCGTATATTTTTTCTATTTAATGCAAACAGGAAATATTTACATCGCAAATGCATTAGAAGTTCTTGGAATAATGAAGGAAACTCTCCACAGCCGAGAAACATTAATCAGCTGTTTGTAATTCCGAGAAATCTTGAAAAACCATCCTGAAAAACGAAAAATTGCGCCGCGATCGCAACTTTCTTGCGCAGACCACCAATCTGGCACAACAGTCGGCCGCAACACGCGTGTTAATGCATAGCGTCACGTGACTGGATATTGCACGCGAGTGTTTTCCGCGCAAGAAAGTTGCAAAAGTAAGATTTTCGCTTGAAAAATTGCGTTTTTGAAGCCGGGGAAAAAATGCAGGGTTTCAGTCACGTTAATGAGATTTATACACACCTGTTTTAGTTGTTTTTCAAGCTCGCCGGCTCTTATAACGATCGGACCGCGAACGGCATACTCCATTATTTTCACGTTCGGGTTCATGTTGTCCAAAGTGAGCGTTTTTCCGGTTTTGGAAGACATTTGTGATCGGTTTCGATGATTTAGACTGCTGCTATTCGAGGACGTGTTGACGTGACGGTCGCCGCGTGAACGTAACCAGTGCGATAAGTTTCTGGCAGCTGAGAAATGTTGGCACTGAATCAATCTTCTTGCGGCCATGAAACGCGACGTCGATCCAACCGCCGCCATCAATCGATCAATCTGAAATTCGATAATCGCGGTTTAAATCCGTCTCAATGTCAAATAACAATGCGAGATCGAGTACAAGGATCAAAAGATCACATTGAATTAGTAAATGACACAAAGTGGGACTGGTGGGACGATGTTCGGCGACGACAATCTCCTTTCAAATGAGAAGAAACTAATAAGCGGAGTTGTGAGCAGTTGTCATTTGTAGGCATTCCCCACCAGGGCGCGCTGCGTTACATTCCATTCTATCATCGCGTGATAGAGGGCGCCACTTAGCGGTGGGTCGCTTATCACAGAATTAATTTATTTACATTATATAAAGTAAACCATAAAGAAACTTTAAACAAAACCTTCCTCCCCCACCCCCTCCCTTCCCATAACCCACCCCCCTTACCCCCCTCCCATACGGGAAGAAGGC